>JAXIVJ010010979.1:0-45243 GCA_036785665.1 Chirona hameri | reverse complement strand
CCGACCGACCGACCGACCGACCGACCGACCGACCGACCGACCGACCGACCGACCGACCGACCGACCGACCGACCGACCGACCGACCGACCGACCGACCGACCGACCGACCGACCGACCGACCGACCGAACCGACCGACCGACCGACCGACCGACCGACCGACCGACCGACCGACCGACCGACCGACCGACCGACCGACCGACCGACCGACCGACCGACCGACCGACCGACCGACCGACCGACCGACCGACCGACCGACCGACCGACCGACCGACCGACCGACCGACCGACCGACCGACCGACCGACCGACCGACCGACCGACCGACCGACCGACCGACCGACCGACCGACGACCGACCGACCGACCGACCGACCGACCGACCGACCGACCGACGACCGACCGACCGACCGACCGACCGACCGACCGACCGACCGACCGACCGACCGACCGACCGACCGACCGACCGACCGACCGACCGACCGACCGACCGACCGACCGACCGACCGACCGACCGACCGACCGACCGACCGACCGACCGACCGACCGACCGACCGACCGACCGACCGACCGACCGACCGACCGACGACCGACCGACCGACCGACCGACCGACCGACCGACCGACCGACCGACCGACCGACCGACGACCGACCGACCGACCGACCGACCGACCGACCGACCGACCGACCGACCGACCGACCGACCGACCGACCGACCGACCGACGACCGACCGACCGACCGACGACCGACCGACCGACCGACCGACCGACCGACCGACCGACCGACCGACCGACCGACCGACCGACCGACCGACCGACCGACCGACCGACCGACCGACCGACCGACCGACCGACCGACCGACCGACCGACCGACCGACCGACCGACCGACCGACCGACCGACCGACCGACCGACCGACCGACCGACCGACCGACCGACCGACCGACCGACCGACCGACCGACCGACCGACCGACCGACCGACCGACCGACCGACCGACCCGACCGACCGACCGACCGACCGACCGACCGACCGACCGACCGACCGACCGACCGACCGACCGACCGACCGACCGACCGACCGACCGACCGACCGACCGACCGACCGACCGACCGACCGACCGACCGACCGACCGACCGACCGACCGACCGACCGACCGACCGACCGACCGACCGACCGACCGACCGACCGACCGACCGACCGACCGACCGACCGACCGACGACCGACCGACCGACCGACCGACCGACCGACCGACGACCGACCGACCGACCGACCGACCGACCGACCGACCGACCGACCGACCGACCGACCGACCGACCGACCGACCGACCGACCGACCGACCGACCGACCGACCGACCGACCGACCGACCGACCGACGACCGACCGACCGACCGACCGACCGACGACCGACCGACCGACCGACCGACGACCGACCGACCGACCGACCGACCGACCGACCGACCGACCGACCGACGACCGACCGACCGACCGACCGACCGACCGACCGACCGACCGACCGACCGACCGACCGACCGACCGACCGACGACCGACCGACCGACCGACCGACCGACCGACCGACCGACCGACCGACCGACCGACCGACCGACCGACCGACCGACCGCACGTACTCAGTGCGGAGGTACTCCTGGACTGATCCTGGGTGGTAAGCTGGGGCATCTCCGTTGTAGCGCGCTGGTGGGCGTCTTTTGCGCGGCAGTGTGACTTCCTCGCACGACTTCTCCGCCATGCTGAGGAAGGTCTCCACAGCTGCATCAGCCGACTCACGCTGGGCCCGCAGCAGCGCCACCGTCGTCTGGACGCTCTCCAGGAGCGCCGACACAGTGTACGTCGAGCTCTGGGACGCGCGGCTGAGGCGGTCCAGCGGCGCCAGTACGGCACGTACCATGTAGAGGGCCACCAGAGCAGTACCCCTGCAGAGTTGGGCGTACAGACCCGCCGCTCGGGCAGACAGATGGCTGCTCCCCACTGCCAGTTCGTCCAGAGTTACGAGGATCTCGTTGTAGCATGTTGAAATTATTACTACCATTTTGCTACTATTTCCCGCCAGACGTGAAAAAAATAGGTTTGTTTTAAAGTAATTTGCCGATTTATTTGTAGCGGAAATGTTGCTATAAAAATGTATTGTTTTTTTTTCTCCGACACTGGCCCAAACAGGGTATTCGGGTTGGAGATTTTGCGTTATGCCCTTTTCGGGGCGCTGCGCGCCCCGAAAAGGGCCCATCCCGGGCCCAGAAAAAGTGGGGGTGCGCAGCCCCCACTTTCTGAAAGTGGGGGGTGCTAGCACCCCCCGCACCCCCGTCGGCGACGCCACTGGGTATAAACCTTGGCGGTTCGTTCGAAAACCTGCTCTAGAGCCGTTGAGGTAGAGTTTGAGAAAAACGAACATTGGATCATATGATTTCTATATCCAAGCTACAATTCTGCTATCTCAGTTGAAAACCTCATGTTAAGGTCGCCACTTCCCTTTAAGCATCACGCAACACTGCATCAGAGCCGAACATTGGGCTCAGATGAACAGTGAAGGTCAGCTTGCCTCCAGCCAAGAATAAGATAAGCGCAAGGCACTCTCTCTGTGCGTGGGCAATTTGCCGCCCCACGCAAAGTCGTAGTGGTTTTCCAGTAGTCATCATAGCGCCCATCTATGTTATTTATGTTTGATATTGGTATTTTTTAGTTATCTTCTGCAATATATGTGATCACCTGAAATATGTTGTTGCCCTCGCTGTTGAGAATCATGACGCACTGGTCGAAGTGATGATGCTCCATCGTGCTGGTGGAATACAGCATAGCCAAGGGACTGTCCGTCTTCGACTGGAACGCGTTGTTGGTGCCGCGGTGGTCTAAATCGTGTGAGAGAGCAGGCCGACCATGAGGCCGAGATCTGGAAACAGGCAACAGGTCACCGTCATTGCTCACATGTGAGGCTGGTTACCATTGCGCCAGTGCTCTGATTAAATTAGTGAGATGAAACATAATAAAGATGTCTTAGAAGTCATATGATCAAGAGCGCAATCGTGTAACAACCAACATCCATCGTTTATTATCGGGTCACGGCAGACATGAAACGTAACTTCGCCTTTACCAAACCTTTACCAAAACTGGGTACATCACGTGCAAGCAATGACAGATTGACTTGGTTTGTATCGAGGTTGCATCAAAAGTATTTGCATCGGACCGATTATATTTGAATTCTTCGGCCACTAAGCTTCCACCAGTTCTGAAGCACTCGAGTCGCTCTTTATGTCACATCTACATGGTTTGCTCTATCGTCGGGATGGCATGGCAGAGCTGGTGCCTTGTGATCGGCCAGCAATACCTAATACAAAAACACGTCTGTCATTGTTACATCAGTCTTTCTGACTCTGTCCTGAGGCCTGTTTACGGGGTCTGCGGCCGTCGCGGCTCCTGCGGCCAAAAGGGCGGGGTTTAATCGTCAGCCAATCACGACAGAGCAGATCTGGGAGGAGAGACTTTACTCTCTGTGCGGCTCCTGCGGTTGCTCGGGAGCAGCCGCAAAATAACTTCGACATAAATGGCGCGCGTCCGACAAAGGTTGCGCACTGTTTTGTTGATATCGCAGCTCACTGGCGTGTTGTTGACCAAAATGACAACTCGTAGTGACTTGTAGATATTCATATAGTTGAGTGGGTTTTGAAAAACATTGAGGGTTTTCATGAAATTGCCTATTCGTTGCGAACGCTACACGCGCCATTTATCGGACGCCATCGGCGGCCGCAAAAGTGTTCAAAGTTGTTCAAAATAAGCTCCGCCTCCTGGCCGCGGGAACCGCGGCGGCGCAGACCCCGTGGACAGGCCTCCGATGTCCGGCTGTCTGTCCGGCTGTCTGTCCGGCTGTCTGCCCCGCTGTCTGTCCGGCTGTCTCTCCGGCTGTCTGTCCGGCTGTCTGTCCGGCTGTCTGTCCGGCTGTCTGTCCGGCTGTCTGTCCGGCTGTCTGCCCGTCTGTCTGCCCGGCTGTCTGTCTGGCTGTCTGTCGGCTGTCTGTCCGGCTGTCTGTCCGGCTGTCTGTCCGGCTGTCTGCCCGTCTGTCTGCCCGCTGTCTGTCCGGCTGTCTGTCCGGCTGTCTGTCCGGCTGTCTGCCCGTCTGTCTGTCTGTCTGTCTGTCTGTCCGCTGTCTGTCCGGCTGTCTCTCCGGCTGTCTGTCCGGCTGTCTGTCGGCTGTCTGTCCGGCTGTCTGCCCCGCTGTCTGCCCCGCTGTCTGTCCGGCTGTCTGTCCGGCTGTCTGTCCGGCTGTCTGTCCGGCTGTCTGTCCGGCTGTCTGTCCGGCTGTCTGTCCGGCTGTCTGTCCGGCTGTCTGCCCGCTGTCTGTTCGCTGTCTGCCCGGCTCTCTGTCCAGCTGTCTGTCCGCTATCTGCACAGCTGTCTGTCCGCTGTCTGTCCGGCTGTCTTCCCGCTGTCTTCTCGCTGTCTGTCCAGCTGTCTGCCCGCTATCTGCACAGCTGTCTGTCCGCTGTCTGCCGGCTGTCTTCCCGCTGTCTTCTCGCTGTCTGCCCAGCTGTCTGCCCGCTATCTGCACAGCTGTCTGTCCGCTGTCTGTCCGGCTGTCTGCCTGGCCCAGTCTCTTTAATGTGGGTCGTGTCAACGCTGCCATACATCTTATTGCGAAGGCAGTGTCTGCCCGGCCGTCTGCCCGTTACCAAACAGAAGTAAAACTAAACCATGTACCTACTCATGTGTCTGTCAGCTATACTGGGTCATCTACTTCTTTGCCTTTGACATGTGTTATGAGAGCCATGTGTCATAGGATTTTCAACTCTGTAAGTTATGCAAAAATGTGCTCTTTTAAAAAAGTTAATACAGTTTTTGCTATATTTTCCATACAAATTGACCTGGTGTGCATTGTTATATCCTATTATCTTATGGCCCCTGATAGATTGGTAGATATGTCCTCAAGGAAGTGATTTCCTTGGCTTTGAACCTCATTTTGCAGATGATTATGATGATAAATAGTACTTTCTATTGATGGTTAATTAAGTCCCTTACCCACATGTTACACATTGTCATTGCACTATCTTTAACCCAGTTTATGCTACTTTTTTCTTCCGTAGCTTACTATTTGTCATGTTTCTAGCTCTTTATGATGGGTGGTGGGCTGTTCAGCAGCACACATTAATCACCGACTCATATTGCACATCGCTATGTACAGCATGACTTAAAAACAAATACTAACACAGCGCACACATTGACTCTTGAAGACAACTATAGCAATATAGACCCCATATCAAATCAACAGCACAACACGGGTGAATCACTTACACAAGTAGAACACATTCATAATGAATGTAAGTATTATATAATATCAGATAAAATTAATGTGAATAAAGGATTTTCTATCCTTCACATGAATATGAGATCCTTGAAAAATAAAATGGATGATTTCCAAACCTTCCTCCTAAGCTCTGGTATTGTTTGGTCTGTGAATGTATTTCTGAGACATGGTAAAACCAGAAATACTTAAATACTATAATTTAGAAAGATATACCTTTTTGCCTCATGTAGAGAAGGGGGAGAGGGAGGAGGGACAGCAATATATGTCCACAACAGTCTCCCTGTCAAGAGGCGAGATGACATTATTGCTTTGAACAGAGAGAATATATTTGTTGAAGTTCAAATTAAAAGTAGTAATTTTACTAAAAGCATGGTAGTTGATTTATAGGCCTCCGAATTTTCCACATATGCCTTTCATGACTTATCTTGAGGAAACTAGCCAAGTTAGATGAGGAGAACAAGCTGGTTGTCCTGGCAGGTGATTTTAACTATAAACTATTCAAACAATCGCAAGATAAACAGGTGCTATCATTCCATAATCTTCTCTACTCTTATGGATATATTTCACTTATTTCGAAGGCAACTAGGATTGATCGTGAACAATCCTCTTTCCTAGACAATATATTCATATACGATCACATATGTGAAATCATCTGGTGTGATTATGCATGAGTTATCTGATCATTTCCCTGTATTTGCTTCGTTTCCATTTAGCCAGTGCGGTCATCACAAGGCAGAGAGGAAGAAAGGCTTTGATCCCAGCAAATTCAGAGAATTAAATGATTTAATTGAAGTTCAGCTTGCAAATTTTCAATCTATTACAGATCCAAACTTAGCATGCGACCTTTTGCTAGATACTTTCATCCAAGGTATCAATAACTTTTCAAAAACATATAAACCAAGCCGTAGGAAGACTCCTATGAAACCTTGAGTTACCCCCAGCATTTTATGTTCAATTAATCGAAAGAGTAAGATGCACATAAAGTTTATTAGAAGTCCTAGTTTGCTAAATGACAATGAGTACAAACGTTATCGAAATATGCTTGCCAATGTGTTAAGAGAGGCAAAAAGGTTATATTTTCAGATATCATTTCATGATAATAGAGGTAATGGAAAAGAAACCTGGAGGGTGCTCAACGAAGCACTTAACTCCAATAAGTCGTCAGCTAATCTCCCAAATGCATTTGTTGATGATGATAATAAAACGTACTTAAATAAGGATATAGCAAATGGTTTCAATGACTTTTTTGTCAGTGGGACAAATATTGGAAGACAATATGCCCACTTCTGATAGTTGCCCAATGGCTTACCTGGACATTGACTATTCTGTTTTTGATCAACCTCTTTCTACTAATTCGAATCAAATTGAGAATATTATTAAAACCTTGAACCCTGTGGGAGGTGGGATAGATAAGATTAGTACCAATATCATTTTGAGAACCTATAAAAGTTGCCTTCATCATCTTACCTACTTCTTTAATCTTTGTCTGCAATCTGCGACCTTTCCTGATCGCTTAAAAATTGCACTTGTTGTACCAATACCAATCGCATTGCTCTAAGTTGATTGGTTTGGAAGTTAACAGGGGGGGGGGGGGGGCGTCAGGCCCCCTCCGTAGGGCGAAGGTGAAAAAAGCTCCCGTGGGGCGAGGGTTAATATAGTCAGCCTCGGAATACCACCGGATGTTACTAGCTCTGCTATCTGTCCGGTGGATCCCGAGGCATACTCCTTTACTAATCATCAGGTGGCGGGCTGTCCTGCAAGAACACAAAATAGCGGGGAGTGGTGCAACCTAACCTGAATGAATGCCCATCCTTGGTATTAAGTTCTATGGTAATTAACGGAGTCAGGTCACACGGGCATGGAAGGGCACTCCTGCATACCTGTCTGCCGTCATCGGGTTGTATGGCCATAAGTTGCTATGGCTTGATTTAGGCGGTGGACTTGACAAAGGTATGGGACAAAACAATTATATAAAAAAGTGTGCGGCCAATTACAGTCCATTCAGAACTGGATGGCTCGCCTGCCGCGAAAATTGAGGCCGCGCCACTGGTGACGAATCCGAGCCACTTCAAATGCCTGCTGTCCACCTGGGGCTGCCTGGGGCACTATGCCTGCTGTCCACCTGGGGCGCTGTGGCTTGGAGGAGGTGGAAAAGTACGTTCGGCACTTAGGTTTAAGTGGGAGGCTCGGTCGGATATATTTTCGGATGCTTAAGAGCCCCTTAAAGGAAATAGTTCACCTTCAACATTAGTTTTAAACTGAGATAGCAGTTTTGTAGCCCGTGTTAGGAAACCCAAGTTTTGCAAGTTTTCTTGACTGAAAAGACTCTCCAGCCGAATATATTTGAGTTTTTGGCTAAGGAATGCGGTGCTGGCGAAAGAATGTTGTACTGGTTTTGGCCCGGGCAGAGGCTATACCATCAGCCAATCAGCTTGCAGCTGGTGCTAGAAGCGAATCGCCGGCCGCCGGTTGGCACATCTCCAATGCGAGTCTATCTTTACGCGACTACTTTCGAATCTGGTTGGCTGAACCATTGTTTACATTTGCGTGAGGTCAGGACTCTGACTCAGATAGTATGCATATAGTTTTGATAAACAATACAAATGTAAGGCCTTCTGTCCTGAATCGGCGCGATGTAAGGCCATTTTTGACAATATAAAAAGAAATTGTATTAAAAAATCTAATCAAATCGTGTTGGGTAAACATTTTCCAAGGTGAACTATTTCCTTTAACTTGTTGCGCAGGACAGCGGCGTCTCAGTTAATACTGCAAAGTTTTGCGCATTTGCTTCGAAAGCAATTCATGTGATCGCGTCAACCTTTCGGCCTTTCGCTCAAACAAACTATGAACTCAGGATACAATAAATGGCATAATATAAGTAAACACCACGATGTCGATGAGAAACATGAATTGCACCAATTTGAATTTCATCTCATTTATCCCATTTGAGGTCAAACGACAGTGCACATTTGCTAAAATGCTAGTGTTCCTGTTTAACTCAATCAGAGATAACAGTAGACCTGGATTTGACACGAAATTTTCGGCCTCTTATTTTAGAGCCGAAATTTGAAACGGAGCTGTTAAGCTGATACACTTGTATGTCTCGGCTCGTGGAAATGCGAGGCCAGCACCGTCATTCACTGCTGTGCTTAAAATAAGAGGCCGAATAGTTCGCGTCAAATCCAGGTTTCCGGTTATCTGTGACTCAACCCTTGGAGCTGTCTTTTTAAAAAAGGTAAATGATCTGATACAAAATAATCGGATCGTTGATAACAAATAAGCTCGATATTGTTGACACCACTTTATATCTATTTATTATTTTTTTTACTGTCGAAATTTGCTTACCTTCTTCTTACTTTTTGCTTACTTACGTAGTTATTTACCTGATAACTTACCTACTAACTTAATTACTGACTTGTTTACTTACATTTATGTTTCCTTATGTTTAATTGGGATTTTTAAACGAAAATAAATATGAGACACATTCATGGTATCAAGATCAAGTGTATAGTTACAAGTGGTATAGCTTTGTATATTTTCCTTTAGACTAAGACCGAAACTTTTGCTGGCGTGAGTTTTCGAGATGAGCGCCCATCGGTAAGTACCCATGGACCCCCCCCCCGATCCCTGTCATCCGACTGCGCAAATACCGTTAATCGACATAATTTAGAGCCTCTAACGCATACACGTACCAGCTCGTTTGATTGATTAAATTGACAACGCTGCAATATAGTCGGGTTCTAAGAATGCACATTATGGTCCGAACTAGCTTTGCTAGCTTTGCTTTGTTATTTATGTTTATTATATTATATCTTTGAACACGCTTTGTTATTATGCATTATTTTGCTCAAATTTGATGCATTTATACAGGAAGGACGCAAAACCCGTGTTATACGTCGATATCAACCTTGACCCCAGTGCGCAACCCTGAACTCTTGTCAGGCTTCTCCTTGCATTGCCACGTGAAGCCATTTGTTTTCAAGCCAGAAGGGTGCACTTGAGTTGACAGAGCCCACTTCAGTCGACCGTAAAGCACTTCTCAGATGGCCAGCATTCAGCGACGACAAGCCTCATAATACAATCTCGACAATGTATAACGTAACTGTTAGCGTAACTGTCCATCCGGGCAATTTATAGCGTAATTATTGCACATTCGATTGCGACAGAACTCGATGCAGTAAATATAGCAGTGAGATATCCCAGACACAAATGTGCCACTGAAAACGTTGAACTAGCTGTTCTTTCTTACACGCAATATTACATCCGATTACGTCATACTGGAACGATAAGCCCAACCTCTCTGCAAATGGGAAGATGGCATATATTACCCAGGGCGCAATCTGCAAATGGAAAGGCGGCAAATGTAAAAGAAGTGCGAAAAACTTGGTGAATTGCTACCAGTGAACGCCCGGTTTCTCGCCTTAAGCCAATGCGTATATGTATGTACATTTCCTGAATCTTATTAGTTATTTTGCTTCTTCAAAGGCATTAAAGGAGCATATGTATGTATCGTTTTTACTTCCATAACAATTGCTTTTCCAATTATCTGACAATAACAAAAAACAACGGGGTAAAACTTGTTTCTCAATCATACAAGTGATGACATATTTTGCAATATGTTGCCCCCAAATATCTCGGGAACTATGATAGCTGGGGACAAACGAGGAAAAAAACAAAACAATAGAAACTTCTTAAACATACAACCGCCAATGTGTCCCAAATTTTAGATCAGGTAAATAGTTAAGGCTGCAAAGGTTACCAAAGTCAAATAGACCGTTTTGCAAAAAAATAAATACATATAATGAATGTTATCTAAAAGATATGCGACTGATTAAGATATGCGAATGATATGCGAATGATCATTATTAACCTCATCGTATTTGTCTCGTGAAGGCGCTTCAAACCATGACCATGATGATTGATTAGGTCAAATTCAAAATTTGACCTCAGGTCATGGTCATATGGTTACCCAGAATGGCACGACCGCAAACTTTTTTAGGTGGGGTCACTTTACCTGACCTAAGATGACTCGGGGTAGAAATTTCACACCATGTGGGCAATTGATACCCAAATAGCTGTCCATTAACCTCGAACCAAACTTTAGGGGCGTCCAAGCACTCCCGGCACGGCGCGGGTTATTGGACCCAGTAAATATATTCAAATGAACAATTCCCATAACATTTGAGTGAACTGTCTGCTCCTGTGCAAGTGTGACTGTCGTATTGAGTTGTCGTATTGATCTGTCGTATTGAGTTGTCGTATTGATCTGTCGTATTGCGTTGTCGTATTGATCTGTCGTATTGAGTTGTCGTATTGATCTGTCGTATTGAGTTGTCGTATTGATCTGTCGTAATGAGTTGTCGTACTGATCTGTCGTATTGAGTTGTCGTATTGATCTGTCGTATTGAGTTGTCGTATTGATCTGTCGTAATGAGTTGTCGTATTGATCTGTCGTATTGAGTTGTCGTATTGATATGTCGTAATGAGTTGTCGCATTGATCTGTCGTAATGAGTGTGCTGTTTTGGTATTGGATCATGCCGTCCGACTGGCTGTCGTATTGAGTGTCAGGGCCGTCCCGGTCCGTCCCGGTCCGTCCCGGTCCGTCCCGGTCCGTTCCGGGGTCCGTTCCGGGGTCCGTTCCGGGTCCGTTCCGGGGTCCGTCCCGGGGTCCGTCCCGGGGTCCGTCCCGGTCTGTCCCGGTGTCCGTTCCGGGGTCCGTTCCGGGGTCCGTTCCGGGGTCCGTTCCGGGGTCCGTTCCGGGGTCCGTTCCGGGGTCCGTTCCGGGGTCCGTCCCGGTCCGTCCCGGTCCGTCCCGGTCCGTTCCGGGGTCCGTTCCGGGGTCCGTTCCGGGGTCCGTTCCGGGGTCCGTTCCGGGGTCCGTTCCGGGGTCCGTTCCGGGGTCCGTTCCGGGGTCCGTTCCGGGGTCCGTTCCGGGGTCCGTCCCGGGGTCCGTCCCGGGGTCCGTCCCGGGGTCTGTCCCGGGGTCTGTCCCGGGGTCTGTCCCGGGGTCTGTCCCGGGGTCTGTCCCGGTCTGTCCTGGTCTGTCCTGGTCTGTCCTGGTCTGTCCTGGTCTGTCCTGGTCTGTCCTGGTCTGTCTGTCTGTCTGTCTGTCTGTCTGTCTGTCTGTGAGTGTGACCTTGCCGTGTGGAGAGCGGCTGTGTCTGTGTGTTTGGTGGCGAGTCAATCTGGCCGCGGAGGAGGACCGCTGATTGGGGGCGAGCCTTGTGACAACACAGACTGAAGGCGATCGATCCGCTCCGGGTACCCCGGGCCGGCCTAATTAAAGTTCCGCCCCCCCCCCCCTGAGCCGCCTTCCCACGCAGCTGTTTGCCGGCCGTGACATTTGAGCCTGCCTCTGATCTGTCTTCTGACCAACAGTGGACAAATACTAATAGCCGACGGTGCCTTATCACGGGAAACCTCATCAAATCCTATCAGCTGTATTGACTGCGGTCCGTGATTATAAGTCCCGTGAAGAACGTTCGAAGACTAACATTAGCTGCTTCACCACAACACACATATTGCACACTAGTTTACTGCAGAGACTACAGAGAAATACTATGAACTAATGTAACTATCGCAAGTGAGGTGTATCACGAGCTAAACAGTCCTCTGATCAGAGATCTGGTACGAACGACTGATGGAATCTCATCAAATGAATCTCATTTGCGTTAAATAAAATAGTTCACCTTCAACATGGGTGTTGAACTTAGATAGCAGTTTTGTAGCCCGTGTTGTGCAACCCCTATCTGCAAGTCTTCTTGACTCTCCAGCCGAATATATTGGATCTTTGGCGAAGGAATGCTGTGCTGACGAAAAAATGCGGTGCTGTTGGTAGCCCGGGCAGAGGCTATACCATCAGCCAGTCAGCTTGCAGCTGGTGCTAGCAAGCGAACCGACGGCCGCCGGTTGGCACTTCTCTAATGCGAGTTTATCCTTACGCGACTTCTTTTGAATCTGATTGGCTGATACATTTTTTTTCTTCATTCGCGTGACGTCAGGACTCGAGAATATGTATATAGTTTTGATCAAATGAATAATTTACGACATTCTGTCCTGAATCGGCGCGATGTATGGCCAGTTTTGACAATATACAAATATATTGTATTTCAAAATATAATCAAATCGTGTTTGGAAAAAATGTTCCAAGGTGGACTATTTCCTTTAACCCGCGAGTTACTGGGGTATATTTCATAACGCGACTTACTGGGGGGGGGGGGGCTATTTTTAGCCCCCCCTCTGATCTCCGGAACTACTGGGCCGAATGTAAAAACTCAAACGGCATTCGATAGCCCTGGAAAATTTATCGAGGGAAACATAATATTGTTGACCTCGGGGTCACCGATGACGTCACAGGTCAGGTCAAGTACAAAATGTTTGACCGTGTCAAAAGGTCTCGATGGATGGAATTGTCGCGCAAAATTGCGATATTAAACGCATAAGCTGTCGATAAATCGGTATGATTCGTATGTCTGACACTTCTAAGTACCTTTCTAAGCTGTATATGACCTTGTGTCAGGTCAAGGTCATCCGAGGTCACGAGGTCAAACTGCAGATTACGGTCATTAGGCGTTGTAACACATGTTTATGGGTTTGTTTTTCGTCTAGAACGCGAAAAATGACCTTAGAACATTGTTTGTTCCATATAAATAGAAGTAAAAAGCAAAAATGGAAATGCGTTTTTTATGCATAGTAATGCTGTGAGAAGTAGCCGATTTTTGTCATTTAAAGGTCATAACTCGGTCATTTTTAAAGATATCGACTTTAAATTTGGTACACATATTTACCGCATACGTATCGATCATACATATTCCGGTTTTTGGATAACTCTGATTTTTTCTTGAAAATTTTGTAAAAGCAAAACAAAATGTATTTGGATTTCTCAAAATTTTGAATTTCACAAAATCTCAAACATCCGAGATAGCAGTTTGATAGCCCGGTCTATTTTAAGTAATTTGATTTAAAACAATTTAGTTTATCTTAAATATCGTACCTTTGGCAGCGTTTTCCGCAAACCATTATTTTGCAACAAAAACCGAAGAACATGACGTCACTCTGACGTCATTCTCGGTTGACCTATCATAGCCTCATATTTTAATTTTTGCCAACATGTGTAGAATTGATGTAAGAGAAGGTTCTGCAAGTTTGGTGACAATACCGGTGTTTGTTTAGGAGTTATTGCAAAATAACGGGAGGGGGGGGGGGGGCAAAAAATAGCCCCCCCAGTAACTCGCGGGTTAAGCAGTCACAACTGCCAAATTGCTATGAATATTCCATCCAACATAAGACTAAAGCTTCTAAATTCCCGACAAATCCCTTCTAACGGTCTGCAATTCGTTCAACGACAAATTCAGGCGCCTCTGCCGTCAGCGAAAGTGTTATTCAGACCGCCCCTCGCTTCGACGACTAGATAGCTGATCAATTTGCAACTTGCGCCACCAACTCTAGATCACTGCCGCCGTCAGCTGAATCAGTGAATGGGAAAGTTATCTGTCGGCAGAGTGGCCTCGAATGAACCCCGCGGCATAACAGCACAAGGCGGTATCAAACGTTTGACACAGACTTTCGTCGAGAGAAAAACCCCTTTCCTTACAAAATAATGAATTATAACACCATCTGCGTCGCTAAGATGTTTTAAGTTGGGGGGATCTGTTTGGTAGACGTTAACTATCTTATACAAAAACTACTTTTATTATGAATACGGAAACTATATTTTACAACAAACTTATCCATATTTGGAGTCAGGGCGAACCTGTTGACTTCATCAACCCACTGCATCTGTTTTCCAATCCTAAAATTACCTCGGATCTGTAAAGATCTCGGGGATCACTAGTTGGAGCTTGGGGGGGGGGGCAACTCCCACACTCGATCCAATAATATCTGTCAATGAAACTGATGACTGTTACTGATCAAAATATATATCTCCTGATCGGATCAATAAATCCGGTCACCACAACCCTCACCTCCTGATCGGATATGAATCCGAACATTTTGCCGGTCCGCAGGAGCGCAAACATGGTCTGAGTGACGTTCAGGGCGTGCCTCCAGTTGTGGTACTTGACGGGACGGTAGTTCTTCTGCACGCTGAGGATCCAGCGGCATAATACCTAGAGACAAACATCACTTATGAACAATGGGGATCCAGCGGCATAATACCTAGAGACAAACATCACTTATGAACGCTTAGAATCCTGCGGCATAATACCTAGAGACAAACATTACTTATGAACAATGGGGATCCAGCGGCATAATACCTAGAGACAGACATCACTTATGAACAATGGGGATCCAGCGGCATAATACCTAGAGACAAACATCACTTATGAACAATGGGGATCCAGCGGCATAATACCTAGAGACAGACATCACTTATGAACAATGGGGATCCAGCGGCATAATACCTAGAGACAAACATCACTTATGAACAATGGGGATCCAGCGGCATAATATCTGGAGACAAACATCACTTATGAACACTGGGAATCCTGCGGCATAATACCTAGAGACAAACATCACTTATGAACAATAGGGATCCAGCGGCATAATATTTGGAGACAAACATCACTTATGAACGCTGATAATCCTGCGGCATAATACTTAGAGACAAACATCACTTATGAACACTGAGAATCCTGCGGCATATTACCTAGAGACAAACATTACTTATGAACAATGGGGATCCAGCGGCATAATATTTGGAGACAAACATCACTTATGAACGCTTAGAATCCTGCGGCATAATACTTAGAAACAAACATCACTTATGAGCAATGGGGATCCAGCGGCATAATATCTGGAGACAAACATCACTTATGAACGCTGAGAATCCAGCGGCATAATACCTGGATACAAACATCACCTACGGGTTGGATGCTTAACAGAAACAATAACAGTTATCCGCTATTGAGAAAGCCGAACCATAGCTCAGGCAAGTAAACGCAATTCATAGAAACATAGTTTAATGTAAAACAAATGAAACATACTTTAGTTTATGCAACACATGGTGTACTAGCATATATGCGTAGGAACGGGGGGGGGGCAGCAATGTTAACTCCCCCCGCTTTTGAACGATTTCTCCTCCTCCGGTCACCGATATTTGTTCGATATGAATGCTTTAAATTTGTAAAAATAATTATGAATTTACAACCCCGCAATACCATAACTCACAAGTATAAAAACTGGGGGGCCGAGGAGGCCAAGGTCCCACTTTTTGGGGTGGAGATCCAACAATATTAACTGCTGCCTACTGATGAGCGATTTATAATTCCTCAATCACTGATATTGGTTCGATATGAATGCCTTTTAAGTTGGCAGAATAATAATTAATTCACAACTTCACAATCATAGGCGTAGGAACGGTGACTGGGGGGCCATGGTCCTCCACTTTTAGGCTGGGGGCCAACAATGATAACTGGCCCCCTCACTTTTGAGGAGCAATTGAAGAGCAATTTATCACTGCTATTGGTTTGAGATGAATACCTTGAAGTTGGGAGAATAACGATTAATTCACGTCCTCGCGTAGGGAAATCTCGAAGGGGGCAGGGGCCATATGCTCCACTTTTTAGCCTGGGGGCCCCAAACAATGATAACTGGCCACCTCACTTTTGAGCGATTTAACGGGGAACTATCAAAGCGTTCAAAGTTGTAGCATTCAATGCTTGTACCATCCAAAACCGCAGCCAACAACGCTTGCGACATCCAAAATTCGCCCGGGTAGGGGACATCTTCATGAGCCAAACTCGCCGCATCCAAAATGGTACTCGCCGCATCCAAAACCGTAGCATACAGCCACATACAAAGCCGTGGCAGTCAAGCTTGCGCCATCCAAAACTGGCTGGCGCGGTCATATTGGAACTACTAGTTGCAGTGAAACCCGCTAGATGGAGGGACTAGCGGGGTGTTGACGTAGTCACTCTGGCACGCAAGCCGGCTACAGTGGAATATGTTTATGCGAATGGACATCTGACACCACACTGGGACCGACGTCGCCTCGTATCGGCCGGCAGCTGTCGGGCGGAGAGGAGGGTGGCTGGTACAGACCGGCGGAATGGGGAGTGTTACATCGAGACCGTGGGAAAGCTAATGGTAAAGCCCAGGCTACACTATGCGTGATTGTCAAGGAAATCACGCGCGTGTTCTCCGTGTTTGCAGAACTTCCTTGACGTCCGGGATCTGCCGGTCAAGCAAATCACGCAAGGAAAATGGATAAACCACTTTTTTTAATCGATAAACCACTGCATACAATTTGCTCGAACGCTGCCTTCATTCATCTTCCGCCACGATACTCAGCACAAATTATTCATGTTTAGGTCTAGTATAGACCTAAACATACGCGAAATCAAGCAAAATGATAAAAACCCTGCAACACGCAATCTCGGAAAACACGACAAGTTCAGAATTTTGAACTTTTCATCGTTCCGTCCGTGACGGGTCCGCGGAATTTCCTTGACGTTTCATCCGGGATCTGCGTGATGTGCCAGTGTAGCATTTACTATCAGCTTAACTTTCTCTGTCACGCAAATCCCGACAACACGGATAACACGCACGTGATTTTCAGGAAATCACGCATAGTGTAGCCTGGGCTTAAAGCAACGACACTTGTTGCTAAGGCCAAGAAAATCGCTCACGAGGATGGGCGTTAGCTGCCACGTTTCGATATGCGATTACCGGCCCATTCCGGTAAACCTCATGGTACTAGCTTATGGTACTACTACTACCACCATAGTCATTGGCGGATCCAGAACGGGGGTTTGGGGTGGGGGGAGGGGGGCAAATTCCCCCAAAAATAGCACACAACTCTGAAAACTCATCGGATTTTGCTTGCTTATGGATTGATAGCTGATTTTTTTAAAAAAAACTTTCCTTTGTAAAAGTTGCTTAGATTGTTTTCTATGTAAGGAAATGTGTCAATTTTGTGCCGATTTCAGGCGGTTCGGAGGGGGCCCATGGCCACAATGCCCCCCCCCCCCCCCTCCTGGATCCGCTAGTGACCATAGTCTGCAACGGATTTAATTAACGAATTCTTTATTCTATAATTAATTATTAATTGTGATGATTTATTATTGAAAATGTAACATATGAATAATTTAATAGTAATACATAAATATAATAGTTAACCCATTAAGTAAGTACCAAGGCGTGTTCTAGATGGGCTGGATCAACAGTTTTCTGGTCGCATAGGGAGAGCCACGTCCTGACATAGCTTCAAAAACTTCCGCCCCCTAACTTCAGGCGTTTTCGAAATATAGAGACACCGCCTCTAAACGGGACGGTCCCGTTTTGACCAGGTGGTCAGAGAGTGATAGTAGTGGCCAGGCGCCGCTCCGCCAGCCGCCCCCCCCCCCCCCCCCCCGCGCGCCTTTTGCCGTGTGCCCGGTAACCTGACCCCTGTTCCTCTCCCCTCTACTGCGCTCCCACGCTGCTTTCTTCATTAGTGACGGCTGACGTGGCAGACATGACTCGGGGCACGTGGAAAGCGACCGGGGGGAGGGGGGGGGGGGGGGGGGGGGCAATTAAGAATATGTTTAGGCAGTGGAGCAGTTCATGTTCCTATACTTGATCCTATTCCGATCCCACTTTGACCCTGCATGACACTGATTGACATACTTCTTTAGCTGCGCTTCAATCTCCGTATCTACTGCCTTATTTGAATAGCCGTTGTTCACTAAGACCTCCTTTACTCTACAAAATTCAGAGTGTAAAAGTTCATATGTAGAGCATATCTATTATATTGCAGAGCATATCTATTATAATATCTAGCATATCTATTATATTGCAGAGCATGTAGAGCATATCTACTATATTGCTCTTCTCACAAAGGCTCTTATCACGCTCACTTTATATTTTTGCAGGGCATTCGTTTTTTGCGTTCATTACGTCCCCTGTGTTTGTGGGCTTACGGAAAACACTAGTGGTGAATTTGCCATCTCTACTATCCACTAGGACGTCTAAAAATGACAACGTTTGTCAATGCTCTTTTCAAAAGTGAAACGTAAGACAGAGTTGTTCTCCAGACTAGCTATCAAGCTTTGTAAATGTTCATTGCTCCGCACTTCTACAAAAAATGTCATCTACATACCTGCAGTAGGTCGAAGGCGCAAGATTGGTATCATTTAAAGCTTTGTTCTCAACAAAACACATGTAGAAGTTAGCGAAGAGTGGCCCCAGAGGCGAACTTATTGCCACACCTTCTTTTTGCAAGTACAGTTTTCCATCTGGACCGCGAAATAGAGATTCGGTGGTGCAGGCACGTAACAGTTTCTCTAAGAGCGCTTTAGATAGCTTTAACGGAGGCAGTTTGTTGCTACGTTTATCGTATACTTCATCAAGAATGATCTTGATGGTATCCTCGACTGGAACGTTAGTGAAAAGGCTTTCCACGTCGACAGACGCTATGTCGCCCTGTGGCCTCTTAGCCTGCAAGATATCTACAAATTCTTCTACTGATTCTATAGAGTGCTGTGCTGGTATGTACGGTTTTATGAGTGTGTTAAGTCGCTTTGCTAAGTTGTAAGTTGGAGTGTGAATCTGCGATATGATTGGCCTTAACAGTTTGCCCGGCTTCTGTGTTTTTACATTGCCATATGCATAACCAGGAGAATACTCACCAGTTATTTTGACAAAATGTACACCGCCATTCACCGCATTAGAACTGACAATAACTCGATTCACTTTAGCCTTGAGTGCATCAGTAAGGTCTTTTTTGATAGGTTCAAACTTGCTTTCGTCTCCCAGTATGTCCTGCATTTCAGTATGTTAAGTCCAAGGTTTAGGAATTGGTGCTGCGCTTCGGTGAGATGCACAGAAGACAGATTGACGTAGCCGTGCAAAAGTTACAAGAAACTTTCACGCATATATGGCGGTGATCTCAAACTTCGTGAGAGCTAGCAAGGCTACGTCAATCTGTCTTCTGTGCATCTCACCGAAGCGCAGCATCAATTCCTAAACCTTGGACTTAACTTCCATACTCAATCGCCCACCAATTTGACTGAGAAGAATGCGGAGTTAGAACTTCTCTACCAAGATGTTCTCAGACTTGAAAAAGATAAGAAAGTTGAAGTTAGTCCGAATTTGCGTAATGAGCTCATAGGTGAAGGCGCTAAACTACGGGGCAATTCGCAGTGAGCTAATTGACGAAAGAGCTATGAGAGGCAGCAAAACAGCTCAGAGAAGATGAAAGAATTGGCATCCGGAAGGCCGATAAGTCTTCTGTTTTCGTCATCCTCGATCGCGATGAGTATTTACAGAAAATTCAGAACATACTGGGAGACGAAAGCAAGTTTGCACCTATCAAAGGAGACCCTACTAATGCACTCAAGGCTAAAGTGAATCGTGCTATTGTCAGTGCTAATGCGGTGAATGGCGGTGTACATTTTGTCAACATAACTGGTCAGTAATCTCCTGGTTATGCATATGGCAATGTAAAAACACAAGCCGGGCAAACCGTTAAGGCCAATCATATCGCAGAGTCACACTCCAACTATTAACAAAATAGCAAAGCGACCTAACACGTACGGTGGCGCTCGGCGCGCCGCGGCACCACGGCGCGTTCTCTCACGGTGTAATGTGATACCCGCCCGCCCTGGGTCTGCCGCCCTCACATCATCACCCCATATTTATCTTTCATCAACACCTAACGGCTACCAGAATTCGGCGGGACGGGAGGGCGGGAGGGCGGGAGGGAACGGGTTTTGTTAGTCCTCGAGTAACCGATGTCATTGTACAACTTCAAACCAACCCAAGAGACGTTTTATTAGTGGATCGCCGGTTTAAGCGCGAACATTTTGAGCATACATGTGACGACGGTGGTCGTTGGAGCCGATTCAGTGGCTGTTAGTTGTATTCTACTGGTCCATATTGCACTGGGCTACAAGTGGAATGATTCAAAACTGTACCAGTCTCTATCGAGCAAGGTGCATTGTGTATTTGAGTATGGGTACGTAAGCCGGTTTTTCTGGGAAATACGCACTGTCTCATTTTGAGCTCTCATTTTGAGCATCCATGTGACGACGGTGGTCGTTGGAGCCGATTCAGTGGCTGTTAGTTGTATTCTACTGGTCTATATTGCACTGGCTACAAGTGGCATGATTCAAAACCGTACCAGTCTCTATCGAGAAGGATGCATTGTGTATTTGAGTATAGGTACGTAAGCCGGTTTTTCTGGGAAATACGCACTGTCTCATTAAAGAGCGCAAAAACGATTGGTGTGAGTGTGACATTGTTAGACTATGTTGATGCATTTCTGTTCAAACAGCTTACTGATCGGTCATGATAACCTGTTGTCAGATTTTCTGTCTTAGTCTTTGTAGCAAATTGTCATGCACCTGTTCGGGCATCAATTAACCACATTTTGCAATGTTTTTTACTTCGGGTCACTTCAGGTCATGTCACCAGGTCGCATTAAGTGACCCCATCTCCCCAAAAATAACATTCGGGCCCAGGCAACAGTGTTTGTCCCGAGCAGTTTTAAACTCACATAATTGAATTAGGCTTAAGTACCTACAAATCGCATATCTTGGATTTGTGTATATCTGTGACGTAAGGTCAGGTCGGTTCCGTGACCTCCCCATTATATGTCAATATGAAAATATGCAAATCCCTCCCATTCAGAGAATACGCATTACATCAGACCAATTATTTCAGGATCATGTTTGTATAGCTCATTCTTGATGACCCTATGCAACTGTTGCTCAGTGACCCCTACAAGGTCATCTTAGGTCAACTGAGGTCAAAACAAAACAAAGTGCTCCTTCACATTGGAAAATAACGTTGAAGAATCGCCCGCCCGGTTCCCGATCCAATAAGGGCGTTTTACTGGTGTGTAGGTACATACATATATTTACCGTATCTAAGCGAGGTCCAAAATCCCTACTCCAGCTGGCAAAACAGCTAAACACCCTGATAATATGTACCATATGCTCCATATGCACCGAAAACCTACTCACTAAAATCGTCATACCCAGATCAATGCAGACCCAGCTAAAACACGAAGGAAATATGCGGGCTCCTACGGTTCCCATGGCCCAGCAGAAACGAACATTTTTCCCGTCAGCAGGCAAGGCTACCGCCAGCGCGCACAGCCCGGCGCTGCCGGGCGAGCGACTGAGACCCCGCGGGCGGCGGAGCTCCGCCGCGCCCGGCCCGTCAGTGCCGCCGCCGCGGCGGCGCCACTGACGCTGCCGGGTTCCACTGTACACCACTCCCCTGTGTCGAAAGACATTACTCAACTAGCGTTTCGTCGCACCACCGGCTATGGTGAGACATCTACCGGGCGATATTTGAACCAATAGTTCCCGGAAGGTAGATGTCCCCGGTGTTCTATTTTTGGAGGTCGCAAGCTTTGGCTGCCACGACTTTGTATGTGGCTGGATACCACGAGTTTGGCTGCTGCTACCTTGGTTCATGACGATGTTCCCTACCCGGGCGAAATTTTGGATGTCGCAAGCGTTGGATGGTGCTGTTTTGTATGGTACAAGCATTGAATGCTACAACTTTGAACGCTTCCATATACACCCGATTTAACCCTCTTCGATCACTGATATTGGTTCGAGATGAATGCCTTAAAGATGGGAGAATAATTATTGATTCACAGTCTCACAATCATAGGCGTTAGGAAGGGGGGCCGATGCCATAAGCCCCACTTTTTAGCATGGGGTCCAACAATGGTAACTAACCCCCTCACTTTTGAGTGATTTCACCCTCTTCGATCACAATATTTGTTCGAGATAAATGTTTTAAAGTTGGGAGAATAACGATGAATTCATAACCCCGCAATACCATAAACATACCTAAGAACCGAGGGCCCGGGGAGGCCAGGACCCAACGGTTTAGGTCGAGGGAGCCGACAATGTTAACTGCATCCCCCACTTTTGAGCGATTGCTCCCTCTTACATCGCTGATGTTGATTCGGCATGGGTGCCGTACAGTTGTTATGATTACACCTAATTGTCAACCCTCAATATTACACCTCATAGACGTAGAAACTGGGGGACAGAGGACCAAGGCTCCACTTTTTAGACTGGGGCCAACGATATTAACTGCTCTCCCTACTTTTGAGCGATTTTCCCTCTTCAATCACTCGCATTGGTCCGGGCTTTAAAGTTCGGAGAACACTTTGATTTCACAAACCCACAATAGCAATTAATAGTCGTAGGCGGTGGGGGCTGGATGGCAGATGGCTACGTCCCATTTTTTTTCAGCTGGGGAAAGTAATGCCATCTGCCCCTCCCCATTTTGAAGATTTCTCGCTCTTCGATCACTGGTATCAGTTCGACAGGTTCGATCGAGCTTTAACCTGCCATTGACGGGGGGGGGGGGGGGGCGTTTAACGCCCCTGATGATTTTTCGTAATAGCTCAAAAACCAATAGAGCTATCAACATCAAGCTTCGTATGCCTTCTTCAAAACCAAGTTTACGTCTTCTGTGCAAAAATAAAGCAATTTCGTTGAACAAATTTCGAGTTATAGCCAATTTAGTGACGTCACTACACACGATTTGTACACCAAAATCAGCTAAACTTTAACAGACCTTACACATGCCATATTTTGAGCATAATGCAATCCAAAAGCGTCAACAGATAGCAAATGGCAAGGGGTACAACATGAATATCTCGGATTTGTGAACATTTTAGTTTTTGACCCCCAAAAACTCAATGTATTTTTTAAAATTATCACAAAATCAAAATTTTCTAAAATATAAAAAATTGAAAATATGTCAGAGAACCATATTTAGGCACCTACCATACCAAATTTAAAACTGATAGGATCATTTTTGACTGACTTATGGCATCTAAAGTATGAGTAACTCATGGCGTCATATTTTGAAATGGCGTTTTATGGCTTTTATTGACCAGATGCAGACAAATAAATGCCATCACTGTATTTCGGAGATTAAACTGGTTCAGAAACATGCCTTTTTGAGTTAGAATTATCAATGTCAATTTTTGGCATTCAGTGCCCTGAACTTGAACTGAACTTGACAATAACTTCACTTTAATGAAGTCAGGTGGTAAAATTACTATCACTATCGAATTATATGTGGCAAATAACCCATAAAACATGTGTTGCATGACTTTCGTAGATATTTTGCGCATAGTGACCTTTTGTGACGTGACCTTGACCTTGACCTTTGCCAACAATCTCACTTTAGCTCATGCGGGATGTGTATCATACCTTTGACAGCACTTTGGGTAATCATGGTAGTAATCGAAGGCTTTTGATGGAAAGTATGGCCCATAAACTCAAATACGTCGATTTCGACCTTTGACCTGACCGTGACCTGACATTTGACAAAGTTTTGACATTTTTGAGTATTCTTTAGATTCGTCTCATAGAGAGCTTTCGATTTTCGCCTTGTGCTTCTCGCTGCAATTATTGGTTCGGAAGATAACCAGGGAGCATTTACCCCCCCCCCCCCCCCTCCCCCAGTCAATGGCGTTCGGCTGAGACCCCAGTCAATGCCGGGTTAAAGTTGGGAAAATACAATTTAATTCACAACCCCACACACAGGGGCATCGCTACCTGGGGGCTCCGCGTGCCCCAGACCTCCTCCCACACTTTTGAGCCCCTCAAAAAGTGGGTCTGTTCTGGGTTTTGAGAGGGTTCTGGGTTTTGAGAGGGCGCCGGAGGCGCACTATAAAGAACTCCCACAAAATGAAACTAAGGAAAAAACTAAAATAGACACTAAAAATGACCGCCTGCCAGTGGTGTACCGAGTATACGGTGATTCAGGGCATGACCTGAACCCTTGGACCCGAGGTGCCCATGCAAAGCTGCCGCCCCTCCGATCAGTGACGGCGCCCCTCCGGCCAGTGACAGCGCCACTCCGGCCAGTGAAGACTTTCCCCCGGCCAGTGACGGCGTCCCTCCGGCGAATTACGGCGCCCCTTCGACCAGTGACTGCCCCTCTCGGCCCGTGACGGCGCCATTCCGGCCAGTGACGGCGCTCCTCCGGCTAGTGACGGCGCCCCTCCGGCTAGTGACGGCGCCCCCCGGCCAGTGACGGCGCCCCTCCGGCCAGTGACGGCGCCCCTCCGGTCAGCGACGGCGCCCCTCCGGCGAGTGACGGCACCCCTCCGACCAGTGACGGCGCCCCACCGGACAGTGACGGCGCCTCTCCCGGCAGTGACCACGTCCCTCCGGCGAGTGACGGCACCCCTCCGACTAGTGACGGGGGAGGGGGCGGGGGGGGGGGGGGGTCCCTTCCGCACGGTGCGGAAGGAGAGGCGCCCCCCTTGCAAAATTTTCGTCAATATTGGTGGCGCCCCTGTCGATCTGGTTGCGCTCCTCAAGGCAATGCCCTGGTCCTTTGTGGATTTCTTCGCACGCCACTGCCGCCAGCATGTGTGTGCGCCCCTATGCCAATGAGGGTCCAAGCTCATGTGCGCCCCTCTTCCAAAATGTGACGCCCCTTCATAACAGGTGTGATAGCGACAATATGCCTTCTGAGGGCGGCATAAAGCTCTCTGAGGGCGGCAAGATGCCTTCCTAGGGCAGCAAGATGTCTTCCGAGGGTGTCATAGTGCCTTCTAAGGGCGGCATAATACGTTCTGAGGGCGGCAGAATGCCTTCCGAGGGCGGTAAGACGTCTTCTGAGGGCGGCATAATGCGCTCTGATGGCGGCAAAATGCTTTCTGAGGGCGGCATGATGCCTACCAAGGGCGGCATAATGCGCTCTGAGGGACGCACAATGCGCTCTGAGGGCGGCAATATGTTCCGAGGGCGGCATGGTACCTTTCAAGGGCGTTTAATGCACTCCGATGGCGGCAGAATGCATTCCGAGGGCGGCAAGACGTCTTCTGAGGGCGGCATAATACGCTCTGAGGGCGGCAAGATACTTTCCGAGGGCGGCAAGGTGTCTTCCGAGGGCGGCATGATGCCTTCCGAGGGCGGCAATATGTCTTCCGAGGCCTTCCGATGGTGGCAAGACGTCTTCTGATGGCGGCATAATGCGCTCTGGGGGCGGCAAGATGCCTTCCAACTTCCAAGGATGGCACGGTGCCTTTCAAGGGCGGCAAGATGACTTCCGAGGGCGGCATGATGCCTTCCGAGGGCGACGAGACACCTTCCGGAGGCGGCATAATGCGTTGTGACTGTGCAGTCAGCGCCCCTGTATGCCTCGCGGGGGGGGGGGGGGGGGCTGCGAGTGCAGGTGTCGCCCCTCAAGTCGTGCACCCCTTTGTATCGGAAATGAGGCCCTTTTGGACTGGAGATGACGATCCCAACAGCTGTGTCCTCACCTCCCGAAATGTGTTTTCTGGTTGCACGCCTGGGCCGATCCCTTTGCTAATTCACCACTGTACCTGACATGATGCACTGCAGCGATCGGTACCATTCTTATGTCTGTGCGATTTACCGTTTGCAAGTTATTGGCTGATGTTTCCTTTCCTTCCTTGATAAGCTTTCCTGTAATTATTTTCTTCATTATGAATTTTGTTTACTACCCATACCTTCAGTGCTGTGAATATGTGGAGTGAAACGCATGGAGTGGTAGTCGATATGATCCATTAACCCGCGCCCCGCTGGGTTCGACAGCCGAACACACCCCGCTGGGGGGGGGGGGGTAAATTTTACCCCCTCTCCCGTATCTTCCGAACCAATAACCGCAGCGGGATGCACATGGCGGTGATCGAAAGCTCTTAAGGAGACGAACATATTGCATACCCATTTTTTTTAAAACAAGGCCACATGTCAGGTCAGATCCGGTAAAAGGTCAAAATTGAGGAATTCGAGTTTTGTGGGCCAAACTTTCCATCCAAAGCCTTAGATTGTAACTATTATCGCACAAGGTGCTCTCAAAGGTATAATGTAATGCATCTCCCGTATAAGCGAAAGTGAATTTGTAAGCAAAGGTCAAGATCAATGTCAGGTCACAAAAGTTCACAGGTCTACAAAAGCCATGCGACACATGTATGAGTTATTTTACACGTATAATTCGATAGTAGCAGTCATTTTCACAACCTGACCCCATATACTGGCCCTCAGGTTAAGGTCAGGTCACAACAAGGACAAAATTTGATATTGATTAATATAAATGCAAAATGCATGTTTCTCGACCAGCTTTGTCTCAGAAATACAGCGGTGGTATTTATTTGTCTGTATCTGGTCAATAAAAGCCAAACAATGTAACTTGAAAAAATGACGTCATGAGTTACTTATACTTAGGGAGCCATAAATTAGTCAAAGATAAAGATATTGCTTTGCAATTTGGTTTGGGTATTGTCCATACCTGGTTCTCTAACATATATTCCGGTTTGTTGAATAACCTTTTAAAACAAATTGTGGAAACAAACTTTTTTTAATTTTTGGGGGTCAAAAACCCAAAATTTCCTAAATCCGAAATCACCATTTTGAAGAGAATGTCATTCCTGTTCTCTGGACGTTTTTGTTTGGCAATTTGCTTCACAACTTGATTTTCTACTCATAGTTTTCAAGTTATTGAGAAAATCCGGGAGGGAGGTAAAATTTACCCCCCCCCCCTCCCTCCCCCAGCAAGGCGCGGGTTAATTAAATTAGTCGCTCATTAGTCAGCAATATGTCCCATCTTGATGTGCAATACGCAGTCCTTGCATGTGCGTGCCGCAGTGCGGGTGTATGTTTGAAGTTGTCAAAGCTGTATTTTTTCGATTTAAAACTAACAAAAATGTAATTGCCCGCTGTGTAACGTCGACATTTATATTCGACATTCATGTCTTGATTCGGCGATATAATTCGTCTATATGTAATTATAGTTCGACGATTCATGTTTCACCACCGTTGACCTGGCATTGCAAATGTCTTCCCATCAGCAATAACGTTATTTCGCGACGCTTTGAAAACTTTTTTTTTCTGGCATAAAACCCATCCTCTCAATATGGAAGGATTGGTAGTAAGTTCAATTGCTCTTTTTATGTGAAAGAGGGGCCGAAAAATTAAGCAAGTGAAATCCAGGAAGTTCATGAGATTTGCGACCCTCTAGGCCGTGGTTATCCTCTGGGTATGGCGCCCCCCTGGCAGTGGACCCCCGCCACTTTTTAGAAGGTAGCGACGACTCTGCCCACACATAAGCGTAGGCACAGGTGGGGCCGCCGGCCGGAGGAATGGTCCTCCCCACTTCTAGGCTTGGTGACTCTTTCGAGCAGTTTCTCCCTCTTCGGTCGCTGGTATTGGTTCAATATCCGTCCGACCGAGTGAAGTCCGCCCCGTAGCTCAGTCGGGAGCAGTGGCGGATCCAGGGGGTGTCACGGGGGTCATGACCCCCTCCCCTTGGACCGTGAAGGGACACCACCGCGTCGGGGGCACCAGGGGCACCACCGTCAGGGCGGGGCACCACCAAAACCCCAAAATAAAGCAAAAATAAAGCAAAAATAAAGCAAAAATGGAGCAAAAATCCAAAATAAGGCAAAAAATTAAACAACAAAATCTAAAGTAAAGCAAAAAATGCTGCGCCGCTACACGGCGCACATCATTCAGTGTTCTTTGAACCAAGGGCGCCACCGCGCCGGTGTACCAGGGGCACCACCGCGCCGGTGGCCCAGCGGCACCACCGCGCCGGTATACCAGGGGCACCACCGGTGTACCAGGGGCACCACCAGCGGCACCACCACGCCGTGTACCAGGGGCACCACCACGCGGGGGCACCAGGGGCACCACCGCACCGGTGCACCAGCAGCACCACCACGCCGGTGTACCAATGCCACTACCGTGCCAGTGAACCAGGGCCACGACGGCGCCGGTGTACCAGGGGCACCACCGCGCCGTGCCGGTAGGCGGCACTGTGGGGCGAGGAGAGGCACCGGGGCACCGTGCCTCCTTGAATCCAGGAGGTGGAAATAATGGCCTGCTGCCGCCATGAAATCACAGGCATTGGTCGCTGGCAAACTTTTTTTCTCGATAAATGGTGCTAAATTAGAATTGCTAAATTATGCAAAAAAATGTTTCTTCATGCCTCCCGTCCCTTGGGCTATGAAGGGGCACCAACGTGCCTTTATACCAGAGGCAACAACGTATCGGACTCGACAGGCCCTGAGGGCCCTCGGGAGTCGAGATCCGCTTCCATAGGTGGTGCAACAGAGGGATGGACACCGGGCACCGTGCCCCCTTGAATCCTGGACGATAGGGAGGCGGGGCACCAACGCACTGGCGTCCCCATCAAATTGCTGAAAACCGACCTATTTTATGCGAAATGGTACAAAATCAAGAGACAAAAAACGTGCTGCTTCGCGGCGCATATTACATACGTGCGTCCTGATAAATTATTGATGTCTCGATGTTTGTTGACTATCGTTTTTTTGTTGTTGTTGTCGCGAAGGAACCAATTATAGGGCCCGCCATTCGGGCTTTTTTTATAATGTGGTTCATGGCTGGAAATCCATGGAACGTATTTGCAACTGGTAAGCAACTGCACTCAAGCTGTTATAATTGTGTTATTAAAAAGTCGAAAACATCACATTGTTGTGCCACTGCGGCGAAATTATTTATATCTGTGCGGTGTAAGAATCTCATTGAGTGGCTGCATTGGTCCCCTTGGGCTGATATATAGATTACAGAACCTTTCGATTTTTTTAGGGTCTAGTTATCCAGACCAAAACAAAATAAGCAAAAATCCCGGGCCGCTACGCGGCGCAAATAAATCAGTGTTCCTTTCCAGTACAAAAGGGTCTAATATAGACTGTACATCCTGGCGGCCGCAGGGGGGAGGACATGGGGGTCATGGACCCGCCTTTGGCCTTAAATGGGGGGGGGGCATCATGTCTTTTGACCCCACCTTTTGCTCCAGACATATTTCCTCGTTTTGACCCTGCATCCTGGTTCCAATAGCAAAAATTAGTTCTCCAGCCCGCTCAAAACTTCAAATTTTTCCGCCGCTTCACGGCGCAATAATTGTTGTATGGGTTTCCATTTTGCGTAAATACCATTTGTAGTTCAATTTAAGGGCAGCCTTTGTGACAAATTTTCTTCAAGCTCCTCCCTTCGCAAAATCCTGCCTATTTTTTTAGTTCAAGAACATTCAACATTGTTGAAGTCCGCTCGAGACACAAAGCAATATGATACACTGAGCTATTCATGCATAAGATTTACTGCTTGTAAAAAAACGGCTACCCCCCCCCCCCCCCCTCCTGGTCACGAACCTCGACTACCCTCTTGGTCAACTCTGCATCAGACGTCTGCGGACGCCTTTGACTGTGCAAATTATATATTTTAGCACCATCTGCGGCACTTTAAGTGATAGAAAGGGTAAGACTGATATTGCAAATACCTATAGCCAACGTTTTGTCAACGATTTTTTTTTTAAATAGGGGCACCCTCAAAATATAGTGGACCAAATCCGTTGAGTTTTCAGATTTGGGTATAGGTAGGGGTACCACTGCAATTAATGACCCCCCCTTGAAGATTTTCTGGAGCCGTCAGTGATCGGGAGAGCGCTAGACTATAGAATGATCTGCCCCCCCCGGAAACGTGGGTTCGAGTCGCTTCGGCGATCGATATTTTGGTTCTGGTGGGGATGACCTGTGGCAGGTGGCAGCGGCCGCATTCAAGGTCAGAAGAAGCCAGTGTGCCGGGCGGCATATTTGACAATGTCGAGTACAAAATCCAGGCCTATCATACTTAGAGAGCCATAAGTCAGTCAAAAATATAAACATTGCTTTGAAATTCGGTTAGGGCATCGTCCATACATCGCTCTATAATATATATTACAATTGTGTAATATGTTTGACAATTTTGATTTGTTAATATTTGTTTTTGTTTATAAAATCAAAATTTGCAAACATATGAAAAAACGGAATATTTATTGGGAACCAAATATGGACGATTCTCCACCGAATTACAAAGCAATATTTTTATTTTTGACTTACGTATTGCTCCCTAAATATGATATGTCTGGATTTTGTATTTGACATTTCCAAATATGCGGCAGGGCGAATCTTTGCCTTTGTGAACCCTTTAGATCCATCCACTTTTGTGCGATTAATCCCTCTACGATCGCTCTTATTGATTAAATATAATTACTTAACTCGCGCCCCGCTGAGGGAGACAGAATCTGTCCCCTTCCTTCCGAACTGTCTCAATAACTTACAGCAACTATTTCAGATATCAACACCAAACTTTGTGCTGTTTATACTACATCAATTTTACATATTCCTTCAAAAGTTCCATGAAGTCGGTCTAGCACTTTGGGAGATAATGGTATTTTAATGATGCCATGTCACGTCGTTTTTGGTGAAATAACGATAAATGTTTGAAAATAAGTATAAATCGATTTTTGAAGCAAATTGCAAATAATAAGCGCCAAGGAAAAGGAAATAACATTCTCTTGAAAATGTTGCTATCAGATTTGTGTTTTGTTTTTCGTTTTTGCCCCCAAATAATATAAAACCAATTTGGGGGAAGTTCCACAATATCAAAATTTTCAAAAGTACTCAAATAACGGAATACATATTTGAGGACCGAGCGTAGGAAACACCCAAGTCTAATTTCAAACAAATTGGTTATATTTAATTCACTTATGACTCCTCACGTATGGCTAATTTTACAATTTTGAATATGTTTTAGATGCGTCTTATTACAAACTTTCAATTGCCACCTTGCGCGTCTCGCTGCGATTATTAGTTTGGAAGATAACGAGTGGGGGCAGAATCCCCCCCCCCCCCCATGTGCTCGGCTGAAGACTCCAGCGGAGCGCGGGTTAACAGTTGTCAGAAACACTGAATTCACAACCCCAAATTGCCATGACCTATTTTGGCTACTCGTGAACCACTTAGCCGGATTTTTTTTTTTTTTTAGTCCGAGTATTTGAATGGATGGACTTCTGGGATCACAACTCTATGCTAAGCAGAGCTTGTTGCGTGGGCCTGACCCCTACCACTCGATGAGGTACTTCCATTTTTCAACGGCAGAATTTAGTAGCGAATGTTTAACGTGCTCGAAGTTGGAACACGATCCGCCCAGCTCCTGATTTCATCTGGCCTGTTTGCAGCCGCTGCCACCGACCGCAGGTCATCCCGGTCAGGAGCGAATATCGAGCGCAGAAGCGACTCGGACCCACCTTGCCAGGGTAGACGAATTTCCAGCCCGACGCTCTACCAACTGAGGAGCTACGTGGGCGGAGATGAAGTGTGAGGTCACCAAAAATAACTTATCACCATTTCTAAAGTGGAAATAATTTCACGGCTGGCCAGTGGCGGATCAATGTAAGGGAAAATCAGGCAATTTCCCCCCCCCCCCAATACAAAATCGGTAGGCAAACGTATGTTTTTGCCCCCTCCCACCCCCAACCGTTCTGTGAGGTTGTGATTCCTGCTGTTCCGGGAAGTCATATACCCTTCCCCCGGTCAACGACTCTTTCGCGCTGACGACCCGACGCCATCCCCCCCCCCCCCACCCGGTCAACAACTTTTCGCTGACGAAACGGGCGAAATTTCTCCTCCCCAAACAACTTGAATCTGCCACTGTGGCTGCCCCCCCCCTCCACTTTTCAAAACGTTCCTACGCCCATGTGTACTAGGACTTAGGGCGCTATACAACCTTACTAGTTGCTTCGTCCTAAAACCCCAATCCACCACTGAACGATGTGCTAGGACCGTGCTACTGAAACGTATCAAAGACATTCAACAGCATCTTGTATCTCAATCAAGTTGTAAAGATTCAACAATCAACACATATGAAGCGCACATATAATCTCCCACCACTCACTTCGTACGGAATCCGGAATTTTTTAATCATGTTCATGTCCTTGAACATTCTGATGGCTGCGGTGCACGTGTTCTTTGTGTCCAGTTCCATGTCGTCAAACTGATGACTGCAACAGACCAGCTACGGCAGTCAGTTCAGTGACATCAGAGGTTGATGACTGCAACAGACCAGCTACGGCAGTCAGTTCATTGACATCAGAGGTTGATGACTGCAACAGACCAGCTACGGCAGTCAGTTCAGTGACATCAGAGGTTGTATAATCGTCAAACTGATGACTGCAACAGACCAGCTACGGCAGTCAGTTCAGTAACATCAGAGGTTGTATAATCTGTAGCCAGTCACTGTCGAGGGTTAACATTGAGTACAATCAGCTGACACTTATTCGATTAACGTTTTTAGAGGGATCAATTTCATTTGAACTTCTTTCTAAGCTAAAAAGCATAGTTGATGTATACCACCCATAATACATCCGATATTTGAGGTTGGGGTTGAGGTTATATTCTATGGTTGAGCTGGCCTCACCTGTAGAGGTTGATCTGGCCTCACCTGTAGAGGTTGAGCTGGCCACACCTGTAGAGGTTGAGCTGGCCTCACATGTAGAGATGAGCTGGCCTCACCTGTAGAGCTTGAGCTGGCCTCACCTGCAGAGCTGTTGAGCTGGCCTCACCTGTAGAGCTGTTGAGCTGGCCTCACCTGTAGAGATTGAGCTGGCCTCACCTGTAGAGCTGTTGGGCTGGCCTCACCTGTAGAGGTTGAGCTGGCCTCACCTGTAGAGCTGTTGAGCTGGCCTCACCTGTAGAGCTGTTGAGCTGGCCTCACCTGTAGAGGTTGAGCTGGCCTCACCTGTAGAGCTGTTGAGTTGGCCTCACCTGTAGATCTGTTGAGCTGGCCTCACCTGTAGAGCTGTTGGGCTGGCCTCACCTGTAGAGCTGTTGAGCTGGCCTCACCTGTATAGCTGTTGAGCTAACCTCACCTGTAGAGCTGTTGAGCTGGCCTCACCTGTAGAGGTTGAGCTGGCCTCACCTGTAGAGCTGTTGAGCTGGCCTCACCTGTAGAGGTTGAGCTGGCCTCACCTGTAGATCTGTTGAGCTGGCCTCACCTGTAGAGGTTGAGCTGGCCTCACCTGTAGAGCTGTTGAGCTGGCCTCACCTGTAGAGCTGTTGAGCTGGCCTCACCTGTAGAGCTGTTGAGCTGGCCTCACCTGCAGAGCTGTTGAGCTGGCCTCACCTGTAGAGCTGTTGAGCTGGCCTCACCTGTAGAGATGTTGAGCTGGCCTCACCTGTAGAGCTGTTGAGCTGGCCTCACCTGTAGAGGTTCAGCTGCAGCGCTGACGGGACGTGGCGCCTCACCAGCTCCGCCGTCCTCTCAGCGCTGGCTGTGGCGTGGTACGAGAGGCACTCGAGAGCCACTCGCTGTTTCGCCATCAGCCGACCTGCCCAACCAGACGGAAACCAGACACGTCACTGGCACATTCAGAGCCAAGTCACTCGCCAGTGGCCACATGCAGGCTGCAGGTAGATTCAGATGCTTTATTCACGACAAATCCATAAAACAAGGGTTTTCGTTGTCACACGTCAGACAGGTAATAATTAGGGCGAGGTGCAACAGCAGCACTCACCAGTCGACACAGAACACGGCCTACGCATAACCATACTGATCTCTAAGGAGATATCTCCTCAGTTGAAACCTAAAGTTTCGCGTGTTGACGTCGAACAGGAGACGATCAATAGTCGCACACGGCACCGTAACATAAACGTCGGAGGCCTGCCTTCTGGCGTATCTCGGTAACACACGTTGGCCGGCAGCACGCGTCTGGCACCGGTGCTGTGAAGTGTTGCCGATAGTGCTGGCAATGTCCTCCGGTGTGCCCGTGGTGGTGGTTGTGTGTACCATACACAGCCGGTGATACCTGACAAGACTCGCAGTATCGAACCATTGCAAATCACGGAGCACGTCGTGAATATGATCACATCTACGACGGCCACCGATGACACGGGTACCGAAATTTAGCCGAGTTTCTGTACTCTGTGAAGTTGTGTGTCGCTGCAAGTACCGTATACTGGCATGCAATACCTGATGACTGAGTTTACTAGTGCTTGAACAATGGTTGTCAGGGAGTTTTGCGGTATGACATACTTGGCATGCATGACTCACTCATCAGTCCAATGAGGATGCCAGTACATTTCGCAGTAATGCGATCTACGTGAGCCTTCAAATTCAAATGACTGTCCATGATGACTCCCAAGTTTTGACAACTCTTGAACCGGCAATGACGGTGCCCATGACATTCAGTGCGACAAGTGACAGGTCTCGGATCAAAGCAGGGGTGCCAAGTACAAACACCAGCGTTTTCGCATCATTTATCTTCATACAGTTGGTACAGAACCATCTGTACAGGCACTCGACAGCACGTTCGATGCGATTGATAATCTGTGGCATGTCGTACTTTTTACCACTAACAAGTAGCTGTGTGACATCCGCGAACTGGACGACATGGATATTTTCTGGCAAGTATATACTCATCTCGTTAGAAAACACTGAGTACAACATACAGCTGAGGCATCCGCCCTGGAACACGCCGATTGTGTTTCATTTCACATTAGATCGCAGGTATTCACCGCCACCACTGCTGGGCATCTGCACCTGCTGCGTGTGACCGCTGAGGTAGTTTGCGAACTACTCCGTCTCCGCCCCGTACAGCGCGAGCTTGTCCAAAATTCGCTGGTGCGGTACCACGTCCAGACATTTGGACAATTCCAACAGCACCAACACAGATCCATCCAGCGTACATCGCTCTCAGCTCATGATCAGATATAACACTGAGTGCAGTTGCAGTGCTATGAACGCTTCGGTAGCCGTGCTGGGTGCTGGACAGAAGGTGATTCGCTTCCAGGTGTACTGCACTAGTTGGCGCCGAACCACACGCTCAATAACCTTCGTCACAGCAGGCAGGATGGAGATCGGGCGTGTGTTGACTGGCTCAGAAGACCCTTTGGGAATCGGTGATACCAGTGCGTGTTTCCAGGTTTCCGGCACGCTGTTTGACATCAGGCTCGAGTTGATGATGTCCAGGAGTACTGTAACAGCGCGACATTTTTATATCTTCCGGACGGGGACCATAATCAAAGTTACTGCACGCTGGGTCGCTGGCACGGCGTCCCTCCAGCGACCCCCCGCTCACCACGCCGCCCCGCGGGGGCTCTGGCAAATAACAAGGCAGCGGTCAGCCGCTCTAGTGTGATTCTCCGGGAAAATTAATGGACATATTGACCCTGGCGGGACGTCAACAGCCGTCCCTAGGAGAGGGGAGCAGGAGACGAACTAATTCAGACTGGCCGGAATAGAGCACATTCTGCTGTCGCATCCTTCGAAAATTAATTGATCTATTTACTAAGAAGCCGGCGACATGAAGCGTCGCCGACATGCTCGTCTCGCAGGACAAACAATGGCCTGCGAGACGAGACGACCTGCGAGACGAGACGACCTGCGAGACGAGACGACCTGCGAGACTGGACTGGGAGAATATTATGGAGCAAATGTAGCGTTGAGGAATGACAGGAGGGTCATAGGGGTAGGGAGAGTGGGAGGGTAAGATAGGGAACAGGGGACTGGACCTGATTCCGCTCCACTCTTGCGTGTGGAGGGAGGTGTTTGTTTAACCCTATTTGTAACAGGCTCCTGGCTACCCCTATTTGTAACAGGGGGGGGGGGGATTCCGCCCCCCCCGGAGATCTCGAGATCTACCCGTCCGATTTTCAAAAATGAAACGGCATTTGGTTCCACTCAACACGATCTACATTTCTAAAAAAATAAAAATAAATCGACATTTTTGATAGGGGGCAACAGGGGGGCAAAAACTATTGTTTTAGTGGTATATGTGATCCAGCACAGCTGTCATGTTTATCAACCGATTTTAACACAACTAATGGGAAACGATAGAGATTGAATTGGAGATTGACATATCATAATGACATTTGAAAATTCAACAATCATAGGCGTGTGCAGGTCACTCAATATGGGGGTGAAGTAAATGCGGAATAAAACTATTTTTTATGTTTTTTATAAATGAAATGGTGTGTCATTGTGACATTAGACAAAACAGTTATAAATAATATTTGTTTTCCATAGGCGGTACCAGGTTAGTGAAAAAGGGGGGCCAAATAGTAAAAATTATTAACCGCAGGCATGTTGCTACCCAGCACTATAAATAAGTTACTGATCGTAGATAGTTCCTTTTTGCATATTGTACTTCGTAATAGGCGCATCCAAGATCCAAACTGGGGAGGCGCAAGACATTTTGATAAGTATATTATCTGCTATTATGATACTAACTAGTCAACAGCGACTATTTCACTTACAACTTCAATTCACATTGCTTACCCCCCTTTTAACCCTACCTGGACTCGCCTATTATCTCATAATCGTTCGTAGAGTACCCTGTGGTACGTATTTCATCCAAAAAACTGCAGTAGGTTATGTCATTGTAGGCCCGTGCACCTTAGTTTCCTTGCAATAATATGACCCCCTTTCTTCCATTCCTGAGCGCGCCTCTGAAAAAAATATTCCCTCTCCTGGCCTCATATTTGCATATATCATTATAAGTTAACCGTCTATTGCGCCGTAATCGTAGGCATATCGTCATCACCATGCCAGTCACCCCCTTTTCATGTGCCTGAACACGCCCCTGCAACTTTATATGCAATACATTATGAAAATAATGGAAGGAAAAACTATCTTTTACATCATGATAGCTATAAATGCTCCTTACATCGCTCTATTGGCTTCCCGCCAAGCATTGCATACTTCCTGGAAACTCCCCCTTTTCAAGCCCCTGAAACCGCCTCTGCCATGCAATTTTTATGATATTTCATTAGAATCAACTAATTTGCACTTGTTGCAATCACCGTAAACCGATGTAACTCCTTCATACTTGAGGCATTTAGGAAGAAACCGTGAAGATCGCGTTTCCGTATTATCGACAAATGTCGCCGCCGAACCGTCCCAAAACCGTGCCCTGGAACCGCCTCTGTTCAGGTTAAGAACTAAATTTTTTGACTACAAATGCGGAGTTCAATTCTAGGAAAAGTCCCAAAATTTCATGAGCCTGCTCCCAACCGTTCTGGGGATATCTGCGAAAAACATGAGAGGGGGGGGGGGGGATCCGCCCCCCTGTTACAAATAGGGTTGAAAGAGTGGGATGGCAGTGGAGGGTGAGGGGAATGGAGAAGAAGGTAGAAGAAGAGATAGGGGTAAAGGAGGATAGGGGAAGGAAAGAAGAGAGGGAATGGAAGTAGAGGATAGGAAAAAGAGGAGCATCCACTCCTCCGGCTGTAATGAGAATGCAGATCCCTCTTGTCGACATCCTTCATCAGCTCCGCTCCATGAACGACCTGAAGTTAAACCTGAAGTGAGACCTGACCGGCTTGTCGGACCAGGACCGCTAGAAGTGATGAGAGATGTACAAACAGATGTAGAGATGTAGATGGGTGACGTAGATGTAGAGACAGATGTAGGGATGTAGATGTAGAGGCAGATGTAGGGATATAGATGTAGATACATAGCGTAGAGATGTATATCGTGACGTAGTTAGCGTAGAAAGCTCCCCTTCCGCGTACAAACATTTTATGTTTTTATTTTTATTTTGAGACGCTGATCATCCTGGTCCATCGTATCGGCTGGTTCAACCTCATTCATGCTATTTCACCATGCTCGAGGACGGGAGGCAGGGTCTCGCCCATGAAAGTGAGGACGATACAACGGGGAGGGTATAGGATTAGCGTCGGGTGTGACGCCCTGGTAACCATTGCCAAATTCCGTGATCCCGATCTTTCTTTAAAATCTTAAGTCGGGTCGTAAGTTACGTCATCCGTCCAGTTCCCCTCCCATTTAACACCTGCTTAACTCCAAACCTAATCGCCCACTTGTCGTATGCCAGCGCTGCTAAGTTTACTTGCCTTCGAGTGATGATCCGTACGGCTGTCCAGGCAGAGTTCGCACCACTCCTACTGTGCCTTAACCTAAGATATATCCGTCGTCATCCGAACTGCCACTTTCTCAGCTACAGACATTCCGCTTTCATTCGCCCCATAATTATTTGTCCGCCCCCAAAAATTCCCTCCCAGTAGTGCCGGATGCCAGCTGGATGAGTGACTCCCAGGTAGGATAAATGTCCTCATCAATAGATATTATTAGCATTCCGCTGAACGACAGCATTGCTGCGTGGGCCGCCCATAATATATGTATTCAATGCAATATGTCCGGTTTCTGCTTTTAAAAGGAGCTAGTTTATCCATAGGACTTATATGCAGGGGTGGTAAAGTGTTCTGTCCTTATGGATAAGGTCGGGGACAAAATGCTCTTTCTCATGAAGTACTCGGGGTCAAAATGCCAGCAAGAATCATTACTATGTCATTCCTGTGAACATTTACTAAGCGATCATGTCCTTAGAAATACTGATCGGCAAAACCACTTCAGATGTATTATTCACTTAATCATCATATTCATCACGTCAGTATGTATGTGCATTTACTTTTTTATTAGCAGTTGCGTTTCAGATCTTGATTGCCAATAACAATAAATTACATTTTTTTTTAATCCGACGAAGAAAACAAATCCGGACGATAGATTCAACACCTCACTGAACCAAAAATGCACCTGGGTCTTCAAGAATGGCCTATAATAACATGATCCAGAAAGAATTGGGCTGATATCATGCGTATCTTCAGAATAGGAAGCATTTGAATATTTCCCCATTGACTCATAATGGGGAACTATCAAAGCGTTCAAAGTTGTAGCATTCAATGCTTGTACCATCCAAAACCGCAGCCAGCAACGCTTGCGACATCCAAAATTCGCCCGGGTAGGGGACATCTTCATGGGCCAAACTCGCCGCATCCAAAATGGTACTCGCCGCATCCAAAACCGTGACATACAGCCACATACAAAGCCGTGGCAGTCAAGCTTGCGCCATCCAAAACTGTCTGGCGCGGTCATATTGGAACTACTAGTTGCAGTGAAACCCGCTAGATGGAGGGAGTAGCGTGGTGATGACGTAGTCACTCTGGCATGGCAGTCGGCAGCCAGCACTGATTGTCAGCGGACTCGACAGGGTCCCTGCCGTCCATGGACCGTGAGATGGCGATTTTTTTCTCTCTGAAAGTTTTCCTGAATTGTATGAGATAGGTCGAAGAAATCAATCGGGAAAACAGTATGATACAGTCGGGAAAATAGTATGATCTATGCGAGTGGACATCGTAACAGGACATGCATACATTTGCGGTCGGCATATACCCTCTTAAGCATTGCGAGTTATCTGTAGGAAAATAGCAATTGGTTAACAACATTGCCATTAACATTGCTACTATATATTTTTATCATCCACTATCGATGCGGGTAACGCCGCCATGCCGTGGTTGTGTTACACCTCCCCCTTTTTCAATGCCAACTACATCGTGTTTATAATATCCATGTTTGTATTGGACATGTATTATACGGATTGCGGTTATGAGCATTATTATTATTTGTTTTGTTGGAATAGGTAGCCTCCGCTCATATTAAATGGGAAAAAATATTAAATATAAATATTTACCCACACTTTTTGTGACCCCTTAATTTGCATGGTCTTCTTTAGAACGAAATAGCTGATAGTTCGATGCTGCTAGGTGTTATTAAGTTTGAGTACCTCACTACGAGGCAAATGTATCATAATTAAAGACAATGAAACGAATTACAATGTCATGCATTAACCCTATTTGGAAGAAACTCCTGACTACCCCTATTTGTAACAGGGGGGGGGATTCCGCCCCCAATAGATCTCAAGATTCACCCGTCCGATTATACAAAAATTAAACGGTATTTGAATCCCCTCAACACGATCTACATTTCTAAAAAATACGAATTTCAAAATTTGTATAGGGGCAACAGGGGGAGGGGGAGGGGTAAAAGGGGGGAAAAGGGGGCAAAACTACAAATATTAGAGGTATTTGTGATCCAACACAGCTGTCATGTTTAAGAACCAATTTTAACGCAATTAATAGGGATCGATAGAGATTGACTTGAAGATTGATATATGGCGGTGACTTTTTTAAAATTCAAAAATCATAGGCGTGTGTGGGTCACTCAATATGGGCGTGAAAGAAATGCGCAATAAAACCGTTTTTTATGTTGGCTTTTGATAAATGAAATGGTGTGTTATTGTGACATTAGAAAAAACAATTATCAAACTCTTTTTTGTTGCCATAGGCGGTACCAGGTTAGTGAAAAAGGGAGGTCAAATAGATACAATATTAACCGCAGGCAAGTTGCTACTCAGCACTATAAATAAGTTACTGATCGCAGATAGTTCCTTGTTGCATGTTGTACTTCATCATAGGCGTATCCAGGATCCAAACTGGGGAGGTGCAAGCCTTTTGATAGGTATATTCTCCGCTATTACCAGTAAAACGCCTTTTTGGGCAATGACCGAGCGGGCGCGCACTGATAAAGATAAAACAGGTTTGAAATATGCAACGGTACGGAAGCACACGTGGCAGTAACCCATAGTCCTTTTAGTCCTTTTAGTCCGACATACAAATTGCCAGGCCCCCATGCATGCCAACATAAAAATACGTTTTATTAAATTGTACATGATCTCCTTTCTCGAATCCGTCGAAAGGGAGTACGTCCTGAGCGCTGAATGCTTCAGCGTATACAAAAAAAACGAATGCTTAGATAAATCAAGCTATTTTTTTATCAAGAATGATTTTTGTTCATTTCGACGTCTGCGGGTGCCACGCGCTGTGGTACCAACCCTATCAGAACGCACCATAACAAAATAAAAATTTATTTGATGGTCCTATCCAATGTTGAAAACCCGATCTCAATCGGAGCAGTGGTTGCAAAGTTATTAGCTTCCGAAAAGCGTCTGTATGTGCGGGTCGGGCCGGATCAAATGTAAATTTGTCTAGTAAGTTGACGAGAAACCTCACGGGCGCTTCGCGCCCGCCCGGTGATAATACTAACTAGTCATCAATGACTATTTCACTTATAACTTCAATTCACATTGGTTACCCTCCCCCTTTTACCCTACCTGGACTTACCCTACCTAGGATTATCTAATAATCGTTCGTAGAGTAACCTCTGGTGTGTGTTTCATTCGAAAACTGCAGTATGTTAGGTCATTGTAGGCCCATGCATCTTAGTTTCCTTGCTAAGATATGACCCCTTTCTTCCATTCCTGAGCGCGCCTCTGCAAAACAAGACTCCAATCCCTCCCCTGGCCTCATATGCGCATATATCATTATATACTAACCGTCTATTGCGCCATAATCGCTGGTATATCGTCATCACCATGCCAGTCACCCCCCTTTGCATGTGCCTGAACACGCCCCTGAAACTCTATATGTAATAAATTATGAAAATAATGGAAGGAGAAGCTGTCCTTTACATCTTGATAGCTATAAAAATGCCCCTTACATCGCTCTATTGACGTCCCGCTAAGCGTTGCATACTTCCTGAAAACCTCCCCTTTTCAAGTCCCTGAAATCTCTGCCATGCAATTTTTATGATATTTGATTAACATCAACTAATTTGCACTTGTTTCAACCACCGTAAACCGATGTAACTCCTTCATACTTGAGGCAGTGAGGAAGAAACCGTGAAGATCGCATTTCCGTATTATCGCCAAATGTCGCCGCAGGGCCCTCCCAAAACCGTGCTCTGGAACCGCCTCTGTTCAAGTTAAGAACTCAAAATTTTGACTCCATATGTGGAAATCTATTGTGGGAAAAGTCCTTAAATTTCATGAACCTGCTGCCAGCCGTTCTGGGGATATCTGCGAAAAACATGAGGGGCTGAATCCGCCCCCTGTTACAAATAGGGTTAAGATGCCAACCAGGCCTTAAACCAGGGGCACGGGGGCTCGGTGGGCAAAAGCATTAACAGGAGGACACGTTTACCGAGCCCACCACTGCTGGTTTAAGGCCTGGTTGACACCTTGATGCGTTATTGGCAGTCGTTGGATGCTCTTCGTCTCCGGCCGGGGACTACCCTCCTGCGCCCCTCCCCCAGCCCTCTCTCGTGCTGATGTCCACCCAATCCCCTTTCCTCACTTCCCTGTGCTGTGGCCCCCACCGATAATGCCCCTGTGTCCTGTGGCCCCCACCGATAATGCCTCTGTGTCCTGTGGCCTCCCGACAATGTCCCTGTGTCATGTGCCCCCCCCCCCGACAATGTCCCTGTGTTCTGTGGCCCCCACCGACAATGCCCTGTGTTCTGTGCCCCCCCGACTATGCCCCTGTGTCCTGTGCCCCCCCGATAATGCCCTCTGTGTCCCTGTGCCCCCCCCCCCCCCGACAATGTCCCTGTGTCCTGTGGCCCCCACCGACAATGTCCCTGTGTTCTGTGGCCACCCACCGACAATGTCCCTGTGTTCTGTGGCCCCCACCGACAATGTCCCTGTGTTCTGTGGCCCCCACACGACAAATGTCCCTGTGTTCTGTGGCCCCCACCGACAATGTCCCTGTCCTGTGGCCCCCCACCGACAATGTCCCTGTCCTGTAGCCCCACCGATAATGCCCCTGTCCCTGTGGCCCCCACAGACAATGTCACCTGTGTCCTGTGGCCCCACCGACAATGTCCCTGTGTCCTGTGCCCCCCCCCCCGACAATGTCCCTGTCCTGTGGCCCCCACCGGACAATTCCCCTGTGTTATGTGGCCCCCATCGACATTGTCCCCTGTCCTGTGGCCCCCACCGACAATGCCCTGTGTCGCTTGGCACCCACCGACAATGCCCATGTGTTCCTGTGGCCCCCACCGACAATGTCCCTGTCCTGTGGCCGCCACCGACAATGTCCCTGTCCTGTGGCCCCCACCGACAATGTCCTGTGTTCTGTGGCCCCCATCGACAATGTCCCCTGTCCTGTGGCCCCACCAGACAATGTCCCTGTGTCCTGTGGCCCCCATCGACAATGCCCCTGTGTCCTGTGGCCACCACCGACAATGTCCCTTGTCCTGTGGCCCCCACCGACAATGTCCCTGTGTCCTGTGGCCCCACCGATAATGCCCCTGTCCCTGTGGCCCCCACCGACAATGTCTCTGTGTCCTGTGCCCCCGACAATGTCCCCTGTGTCCTGTGGCCGCCACCGACACAATGTCCCTGTCCTGTGGCCCCCACCGACAATGCCCATGTGTCCTGTGGCCCCCACCACCGACCACCGACAATGTCCCTGTCCTGTGGCCCCCACCGACAATGCCCCTGTGTTCTGTGGCCACCACCGACAATGTCCCTGTGTCCTGTGGCCCCCCCGACAATGTCACTGTCCTGTGGATCCCACACCGACAATGTCCCTGTCCTGTGGCCACCCTCCGACAATGCCCCTGTTTTCTGTGGCCGCCACCCGACAATGTCCCTGTCCTTTGGCCCCCACCCGACAATGTCCCTGTCCTGTGGCCCCCACCGACAATGCCCCTGTGTCCCTGTGGCCGCCACCGACAATGTCCCTGTGTCCTGTGGCACCCACCGACAATGTCCCCTGTGGCCCCCACCGACAATGCCCCTGTGTCCTGTGGCCGCCACCGACAATGCCCCTGTGTCCTGTGGCCCCCACCGACAATGCCCCTGTGTACTGTAGCCCCCACCGACAATGTCCCTGTCCTGTGGCCCCCACCGACAATGCCCCTGTCCTGGTGTTGATGGTGTTAGGGTTGGTGGGCTTGATGAGGCCCCACCAAAAGCTGCGTGTGCCCCGGGCGAGCACGCCGATCGGAGTTATGCAAGCGTGCTCAATGGGCGTACTCCTAGCGTGTTCCGCGGGCCGTGCTTGATGCTTCAGGCGTGCTCCGGGGCGGTGCTCCGGGGCGTGCTCCAGGGCGTGCTCCAGGTCGTGCTCCGAGCGTGCTTCGGGCGGAGCTTCGGGCGTGCTCCGGGGCGTGCTCCGTGGCGTGCTCCAGGACGTGCTTCGGGGCCGTGCTCCGGGGCGTGCTCCGGGGCGTGCTCCACGGGGCGTGCTCAGGGGCCGTGCTCCGGGCGTGCTCCGGGGCGTGCTCCGAGCGTGCTCCGAGCGTGCTCGGGGGTGCTCCGGGGGTTGCTCCAGGTCGTGCTCCGAGCGTGCTTCGGGCGAGCTTCGGGCGTGATCCAGGTGTGTACTCCGCGGCGTACTCCACGGGCGAACTCCGCGGGCGTGCTCCGCGGGCGAACTCCGCAGGCGTACTCGGCAGGCGTGCTCGGCAGGCGTGCTCGGCAGGCGTGCTCCGTGAGCGTGCTCGACGGGCGCGTGTTTTGATCAGACCCCGGACACCTCGGTCGATAGCGGGGCTCGGATGAGAGAGGACAGCAGCCGATCACGGAGAGACAAAATCTCAGAAAGGATCGAGCGCCGTTTATAACGTGCCCGGTCTGGACATTCGGTGACGCCAATGGCTGACCCTGAAGTGACGCAGCTCCGAATAGTTACAGGATAAATTTAGTGTCGGCAATAGCTGGTCATGGTTTAGCGTAGTTTAGAATAGCCTTCCAATCCCAAATCAATGTAAATAGCTGATGCTTTCCAACGAGCATCTATGGTTCTTCCACATGCTCTGAGTTAAAATGCCTTTCTGTTTTTAAATACCTCACGCAGAGGCATTTTAATGTCTCACTATCTTATTCGATATTTTCTTTGTTGACTGTACTTGGTACGTGCATACCTCGCATGAAAGGGCCATCTGATCCCGCAGTTCAGCTGAGCCGGCTCTGATTTCCATTAGGTCGGGCATGTTGGTCGATACTCTGATAAACCCTGCCGAGCGACACGGCAAACCCATCTGTCGGCTGGCTCGAGACACGCGCAATATTCTACAACCAGCAACCACCGGGGCGAGGCGGCCGCCGGACAACATCGAGCGCAATATTGAGCTCCCCTAGCTGCTGTTTTCCTGTGGACCCGTCAGCCAACGGTGTGTCGCTCCGACTAATTACCATTGGCTTATTTTGCGCTAAGTTTATATATATAATATATATATATATATTAAATATTATATATATAATTATAGTATGCTATATATATATATATAATAAGTATATATATATATTATATATATATATATATATATATATAATATATATATATATATATATATATATATATATATATATATATTTATATATATATATATATATATATAATATATATATATAATATATATATATTATCATATATATATATATATATATATAAATATATATTATATATATATATATATATATATATATATATATATTATATATATATATATATATATATTATATAT
>JAXIVJ010010977.1:40000-45251 GCA_036785665.1 Chirona hameri | reverse complement strand
ATGATTGATGTTGCATGCTGATGTTGCTGATGATGTTGCTGATGATGTTACTGCTGATGGTTGCTGATGATGTTGCTGGTGATGTGCTGATGATGTTGCTGATGATGTTGCTGATGATGACGTGAGACGGTGTGGTATGCCGAGGCGGTGTTGTATGCCCGGAGGCGGTGTTGTATGCCCGGAGGCGGTGTGTTATGCCCGGAGGCGGTGTTGTATGCCCGGAGGCGGTGTTGTAATGCCCTGAGGCGGTCTGGTATGCCCGGAGGCGGTGTAGTATGCCCGGAGCGAGGTGTTGTATGCCCGGAGGCGGTGGTGGTATGCCCGGAGGCGGTGCAGTATGCCCGGAGGCGGTGTTGTATGCCCGGAGGCGGTGTTGTATGCCCGGAGGCGGTGTAGTATGCCCGGAGGCGGTGTTGTATGCCCGGAGGCGGTGTGGTATGCCCGGAAGCGGTGTAGTATCCCGGACGGCGGTGTTGTATGCCCGGAGGCGGTGTGGGTGATGCCCGGAGGCGGTACAGACACCGCCTCCAGGCATGATGATGATAATGATGATGATGATGATGATGATGATGATGATGATGATGATGATGATGATGATGATGATGATGATGATGATGATGGTTGCTGATGATGATGTTGCTGATGATGATGTTGCTGATGATGATGTTGTTGATGATGTTTGCTGATGATGTTGCTGATTATGTGCTGATGATGTTGCTGATGATGTGATGATGATGTGATGATGATGTTGATGATGATGTTGATGATGATGTTGATGATGATGTTGATGATGATGTTTGCTGATGATGTTGCTGATGATGTTGATGATGATGTTGCTGATGATGTTGCTGGTGATGTTGCTGATGATGTTGCTGATGATGTTGCTGATGATGACGTGAGACGGTGTGGTATGCCCGGAGGCGGTGTTGTATGCCCGGAGGCGGTGTTGTATGCCCGGAGGCGGTGTTGTATGCCCGGAGGCGGTGTGGTATGCCCGGAGGCGGTGTTGTATGCCCGGAGGCGGTGTTGTATGCCCGGAGGCGGTGTGTATGCCCGAGGGCGGTGTTGTCTGCCCGGAGGCGGGTTGTATGCCCTGAGGCGGTCTGGTATGCCCGGAGGCGGTGTAGTATGCCCGGAGGCGGTGTTGTATGCCCGGAGGCGGTGTGGTATGCCCGGAGGCGGTGCAGTATGCCCGGAGGCGGTGTTGTATGCCCGGAGGCGGTGTGGTATGCCCGGAGGCGGTGTAGTATGCCCGGAGGCGGTGTTGTATGCCCGGAGGCGGTGTGGTATGCCCGGAGGCGGTGTAGTATGCCCGGAGGCGGTGTTGTATGCCCGGAGGCGTGTGGTATGCCCGGAGGCGGTACAACACCGCCTCCGGGCATGATGATGATAATGATGATGATGATGATGATGATGATGATGATGATGATGATGATGATGATGATGATGATGATGATGATGATGATGATGATGATGATGATGATGATGATGATGATGATGATGATGATGATGATGATGAGATAATGATGATGATGATGATGATGATGATGATGATGATGTGCTGATGATGATGTTGCTGATGATGATGTTGCTGATGATGATGTTGTTGATGATGTTGCTGATGATGTTGCTGATGATGTTGCTGATGATGTTGCTGATGATGTTGATGATGATGTTGATGATGATGTTGATGATGATGTTGATGATGATGTTGATGATGATGTTGCTGATGATGTTGCTGATGAGTTGCTGATGGATGTTGCTGATGATGTTGCTGATGATGTTGCTGGTGATGTTGCTGATGATGTTGCTGATGATGTTGCTGATGATGACGTGAGACGTGTGGTATGCCGGAGGCGGTGTTGTATGCCCGGAGGCGGTGTGGTATGCCCGGAGGCGGTGTTGTATGCCCGGAGGCGGTGTTGTATGCCCGGAGGCGGTGTGGTATGCCCGGAGGCGGTGTTGTATGCCCGGAGGCGTGTTGTATGCCCTGAGGCGGTCCTGGTATGCCCGGAGGCGGTGTAGTATGCCCGGAGGCGGTGTTGTATGCCCGGAGGCGGTGTGGTATGCCCGGAGGCGGTGCAGTATGTCCGGAGGCGGTGTTGTATGCCCGGAGGCGGTGTGGTATGCCCGGAGGCGGTGTAAGTATGCCCGGAGGCGGTGTTGTATGCCCGGAGGCGGTGTGGTATGCCCGGAGGCGGTGTAGTATGCCGGAGGCGGTGTTGTATGCCCGGAGGCGGTGTGGTATGCCCGGAGGCGGTACAACACCGCCTCCGGGCATGATGATGATAATGATGATGATGATGATGATGATGATGATGATGATGATGATGATGATGATGATGATGATGATGATGATGATGATGATGATGATGATGATGATGATGATGATGATGATGATGATGATGATGATGATGATGATGATGATGATGATGATGATGATGATGATGATGATGATGATGATGTTGCTGATGATGATGTTGCTGATGATGATGTTGCTGATGATGATGTTGCTGATGATGTTGCTGATGATGTTGCTGATGATGTTGATGATGATGTTGATGATGATGTTGATGATGATGTTGATGATGATGTTGATGATGATGTTGATGATGATGTTGATGATGATGTTGATGTTGCTGATGATGTTGCTGATGATGTTGCTGATGATGTTGCTGATGATGTTGATGATGATGTTGATGATGATGTTGATGATGATGTGATGATGATGTTGATGATGATGTTGATGATGATGTTGATGATGATGTTGATGATGATGTTGATGATGATGTTGATGTTGATGATGATGTTAATGATGATGTGATGATGATGTTGATGATGATGTTGCTGATGATGTTGCTGATGATGTTGCTGATGATGTTGCTGATGATGTTGCTGATGATGTGATGATGATGTTGATGATGATGTTGATGATGATGTTGATGATGATGTTGATGATGATGTTGCTGATGATGTTGCTGATGATGTTGCTGATGATGTTGCTGATGATGTTGCTGATGATGTTGCTGATGATGTTGCTGGTGATGTTGCTGATGAGTTGCTGATGATGTTGCTGATGATGACGTGAGACGGTGTGGTATGCCCGGAGGCGGTGTTGTAATGCCCGGAGGCGGTGTTTTATGCCCGGAGGCGGTGTGGTATGCCGGAGGCGGTGTTGTATGCCCGGAGGCGGTGTTGTATGCCCGGAGGCGGTGTGGTATGCCCGGAGGCGGTGTTGTATGCCCGGAGGCGGTGTTGTATGCCCTGAGGCGGTCTGGTATGCCCGGAGGCGGTGTAGTAATGCCCGGAGGCGGTGTTGTATGCCCGGAGGCGGTGTGGTATGCCCGGAGGCGGTGCAGTATGCCCGGAGGCGGTGTTGTATGCCCGGAGGCGGTGTTGTATGCCCGGAGGCGGTGTAGTATGCCCGGAGGCGGTGTTGTATGCCCGGAGGCGGTGTGGTATGCCCGGAAGCGGTGTAGTATGCCCGGAGGCGGTGTTGTATGCCCGGAGGCGGTGTGGTATGCCCGGAGGCGGTACAACACCGCCTCCAGCATGATGATGATAATGATGATGATGATGATGATGATGATGATGATGATGATGATGATGATGATGATGATGATGATGATGATGATGATGATGATGATGATGATGATGATGATGATGATGATGATGATGATGAGGATGATGATGATGATGATGATGATGATGATGATGATGATGATGATGATGATGATGATGATGATGATGATGATGATGATGATGATGATGATGTGATGATGATGATGATGATGAGATGATGATGATGATGATGTTGCTGATGATGATGTTGCTGATGATGATGTTGCTGATGATGATGTTGCTGATGATGTTGCTGATGATGTTGCTGATGATGTTGATGATGATGTTGATGATGATGTTGATGATGATGTTGATGATGATGTTGATGATGATGTTGCTGATGATGTTGCTGATGATGTTGCTGATGATGTTACTGATGATGTTGCTGATGATGTTGCTGGTGATGTTGCTGATGATGTTGCTGATGATGTTGCTGATGATGACGTGAGACGGTGTGGTATGCCCGGAGGCGGTGTTGTATGCCTGGAGGCGGTGTTGTATGCCCGGAGGCGGTGTGGTATGCCCGGAGGCGGTGTTGTATGCCCGGAGGCGGTGTTGTATGCCCTGAGGCGGTCTGGTATGCCCGGAGGCGGTGTAGTATGCCCGGAGGCGGTGTTGTATGCCCGGAGGCGGTGTGGTATGCCCGGAGGCGGTGCAGTATGCCCGGAGGCGGTGTTGTATGCCCGGAGGCGGTGTTGTATGCCCGGAGGCGGTGTAGTATGCCCGGAGGCGGTGTTGTATGCCCGGAGGCGGTGTGGTATGCCCGGAAGCGGTGTAGTATGCCCGGAGGCGGTGTTGTATGCCCGGAGGCGGTGTGGTATGCCCGGAGGCGGTACAACACCGCCTCCAGGCATGATGATGATAATGATGATGATGATGATGATGATGATGATGATGATGATGATGATGATGATGATGATGATGATGATGATGATGTTGCTGATGATGATGTTGCTGATGATGATGTTGCTGATGATGATGTTGTGATGATGTTGCTGATGATGTTGCTGATGATGTTGCTGATGATGTTGCTGATGATGTTGATGATGATGTTGATGATGATGTTGATGATGATGTTGATGATGATGTTGATGATGATGTTGCTGATGATGTTGCTGATGATTGTTGCTGATGATGTTGATGATGATGTTGCTGATGATGTTGCTGGTGATGTTGCTGATGATGTTGCTGATGATGTTGCTGATGATGACGTGAGACGGTGTGGTATGCCCGGAGGCGGTGTTGTATGCCCGGAGGCGGTGTTGTATGCCCGGAGGCGGTGTTGTATGCCCGGAGGCGGTGTGGTATGCCCGGAGGCGGTGTTGTATGCCCGGAGGCGGTGTTGTATGCCCGGAGGCGGTGTGGTATGCCCGGAGGCGGTGTTGTATGCCCGGAGGCGGTGTTGTATGCCCTGAGGCGGTCTGGTATGCCCGGAGGCGGTGTAGTATGCCCGGAGGCGGTGTTGTATGCCCGGAGGCGGGTGTGGTATGCCCGGAGGCGGTGCAGTATGCCCGGAGGCGGTGTTGTATGCACGGAGGCGGTGTGGTATGCCCGGAGGCGGTGTAGTATGCCCGGAGGCGGTGTTGTATGCCGGAGGCGGTGTGGTATGCCCGGAGGCGGTGTAGTATGC
>JAXIVJ010010977.1:7500-10000 GCA_036785665.1 Chirona hameri | reverse complement strand
TGTTGCTGATGATGTTGCTGATGATGTTGCTGATGATGTTGCTGATGATGTTGATGATGATGTTGATGATGATGTTGATGATGATGTTGATGATGATGTTGATGATGATGTTGCTGATGATGTTGCTGATGATGTTGCTGATGATGTTGCTGATGATGTTGCTGATGATGTTGCTGGTGATGTTGCTGATGATGTTGCTGATGATGTTGCTGATGATGACGTGAGACGGTGTGGTATGCCCGGAGGCGGTGTTGTATGCCCGGAGGCGGTGTGGTATGCTCGGAGGCGGTGTTGTATGCCCGGAGGCGGTGTTGTATGCCCGGAGGCGGTGTGGTATGCCCGGAGGCGGTGTTGTATGCCCGGAGGCGGTGTTGTATGCCCTGAGGCGGTCTGGTATGCCCGGAGGCGGTGTAGTATGCCCGGAGGCGGTGTTGTATGCCCGGAGGCGGTGTGGTATGCCCGGAGGCGGTGCAGTATGCCCGGAGGCGGTGTTGTATGCCCGGAGGCGGTGTGGTATGCCCGGAGGCGGTGTAGTATGCCCGGAGGCGGTGTTGTATGCCCGGAGGCGGTGTGGTATGCCCGGAGGCGGTGTAGTATGCCCGGAGGCGGTGTTGTATGCCCGGAGGCGGTGTGGTATGCCCGGAGGCGGTACAACACCGCCTCCGGGCATGATGATGATAATGATGATGATGATGATGATGATGATGATGATGATGATGATGATGATGATGATGATGATGATGATCATGATGATGATGATGATGATGATGATCATGATGATGATGATGATGATGATGATGATGATGATGATGATGATGATGATGATGATGATGATGATGATGATGATGATGATGATGATGATGATGATGTTGCTGATGATGATGTTGCTGATGATGATGTTGTTGATGATGATGTTGTTGATGATGTTGCTGATGATGTTGCTGATGATGTTGCTGATGATGTTGCTGATGATGTTGATGATGATGTTGATGATGATGTTGATGATGATGTTGATGATGATGTTGATGATGATGTTGATGATGATGTTGATGATGATGTTGATGATGATGTTGATGATGATGTTGATGTTGATGATGATGTTAATGATGATGTTGATGATGATGTTGCTGATGATGTTGCTGATGATGTTGCTGATGATGTTGCTGATGATGTTGCTGGTGATGTTGCTGATGATGTTGCTGATGATGTTGCTGATGATGTTGCTGATGATGACGTGAGACGGTGTGGTATGCCCGTTTGCGGTGTTGTATGCCCGGAGGCGGTGTTGCATGCCCGGAGGCGGTGTGGTATGCCCGGAGGCGGTGTTGTATGCCCGGAGGCGGTGTTGTATGCCCGGAGGCGGTGTAGTATGCCCGGAGGCGGTGTAGTATGCCCGGAGGCGGTGTTGTATGCCCGGAGGCGGTGTGGTATGCCCGGAGGCGGTGTAGTATGCCCGGAGGCGGTGTTGTATGCCCGGAGGCGGTGTGGTATGCCCGGAGGCGGTACAACACCGCCTCCGGGCATGATGATGATAATGATGATGATGATGATGATGATGATGATGATGATGATGATGATGATGATGATGATGATGATGATGATGATGATGATGATGATGATGATGATGATGATGATGATGATGATGATGATGATGATGATGATGATGATGATGATGATGATGATGATGATGATGATGATGTTGCTGATGATGATGTTGCTGATGATGATGTTGCTGATGATGATGTTGCTGATGATGATGTTGTTGATGATGTTGCTGATGATGTTGCTGATGATGTTGCTGATGATGTTGCTGATGATGTTGATGATGATGTTGATGATGATGTTGATGATGATGTTGATGATGATGTTGATGATGATGTTGCTGATGATGTTGCTGATGATGTTGCTGATGATGTTGCTGATGATGTTGCTGGTGATGTTGCTGATGATGTTGCTGATGATGTTGCTGATGATGACGTGATACGGTGTGGTATGCCCGGAGGCGGTGTTGTATGCCCGGAGGCGGTGTTGTATGCCCGGAGGCGGTGTGGTATGCCCGGAGGCGGTGTTGTATGCCCGGAGGCGGTGTTGTATGCCCGGAGGCGGTGTGGTATGCCCGGATGCGGTGTTGTATGCCCGGAGGCGGTGTTGTATGCCCTGAGGCGGTCTGGTATGCCCGGAGGCGGTGTAGTATGCCCGGAGGCGGTGTTGTATGCCCGGAGGCGGTGTGGTATGCCCGGAGGCGGTGCAGTATGCCCGGAGGCGGTACAACACCGCCTCCAGGCATGATGATGATAATGATGATGATGATGATGATGATGATGATGATGATGATGATGATGATGATGATGATGATGATGATGATGATGATGATGATGATGATGATGATGATGATGATGATGATGATGAGGATGATGATGATGATGATGATGATGATGATGATGATGATGATGATGATGATGATGATGATGATGATGATGATGATGATGATGATGATGAT
>JAXIVJ010010976.1:0-45252 GCA_036785665.1 Chirona hameri | reverse complement strand
GGCCGCGCGGCGTTAGCCGCCGCAGTTAACACCGTAGCGGCTGCCAATGAGTTCGAAAGACTGTCCGCACGGGAAAAGGGCGATGGAAAGGCGTTCCATATATCACGTTTAATGGGATTTTCGCTGTGAGACGGATCGGCTGGCACGACTTCTCACATGTTGCAGACATGTGTTTCGCCTGGGGCAATGAAGTTCCTATGGTAGCCAGTGCCGACGCTGCAGCTGTTGTCTCCCTGCGGCAGGATTGCTTCTGTGTAGCCTCGCGGCTCTGGAGGTGCCTGGCGGCGGTACCCAGGGCCGCCACCACTCCGCTGGTCCGGACCTCTTCGGGTTTCGGGTAGATGGACCCCGGTGTCGCAGTCGGACTCCCATGAGGGCCGGGCAGTTGAGCAGGACATGCTCCGGCGTGTCTGCCACTTCTCTGCAGACGGCGCACCAGCCCGCCCGGCACGCCCTGCTACTGCACTGTTGGCACTCCGGGCTGTGATTCCGTCCGATTCTGTATATTTACTGCGCTGACCCGGATCAGTGGCCGGCGCGCAGTTGGTGCCTGGTGGACATCCACCGCTGTCCCTCGGGGGGGGGGGGGGGGGGGGGGGTGCGGGGTGCGGGTGCGGGTGCGGGGTGCGGGTGCGGGTGCGGGTGCGGGGGGGGGGGTGCGGGTGCTCCTTGGGAGCGCCTCCGGTAGGTGGTCCTTCATCAGAGTCTTGTACCATCCGTCGGGCCACTCCCGGACGGACCTGGCCTTGGCCACCCGGGCTGCCGCACGGTACGCGGTTCCGACATCCATGGGGACCCCCCACTGTGGCAGGGCCGTGGCCTCCTTCGCTACGGTGTCGGCCCCTCATTACCCTCCAGGTCGCAGTGGGCTGGGACCCACTGTATGTCTCCACAACAGAGCCATCTGACGCCCTTGTCCGAGTCGTCACGTTCATCCTCAACCTGTACGAGCCGGGATGGTTCCGGTTTCGCGTGCACAGCAACATCACCGACGGAGCCAGGAACTTCCACTTTCTGGTGAAGTGTTCGATGAGGCTCAGCGACGACAGAGACATCACCTACAGCGTGCTGCAAAGGAACGGCTTCTGGGCGCACATAGCGAATGTTCTGGTAGCGATGTTAACGGATGCACGACAGCGCGTCAGGGCCAAGGACGTCGACATCATCATACGATGTTGTCAGACGCCTCCTGCTGCGGACGACATCCGTCAGTTTAAGCCACCTGACATCGTGTTCAGCACGAATGACTACGTGCATATGATCAGCCCAGCAGATCTGGGGAACACCGAGCCACCACTGACGATATCGCTGTCAAACGATGAGTTGTCGGCGGCCTACGATCAGACGCTTGAGTTTCCGGAATATCCCTGTCGCTCGCAGGCGGTGGAGCGCTGGGTGAAGGCGGTGACTACCGCCTCTCAGAAAAAGATGGGGCACGAAGCACGCCACTGACTGATCCTGACCCAAGCCAGGTCAGGTCCGAAGTGCCGAAGGTAGAGAGTAAAAAGCATATCAGACTGGGTTGACGTAAAGTACCCAAGGTGCACCTTGGGTACTTCATCTGCACCTGATAGTGCAGATGAATGGTGACAACAGCCTGAATTACAAAATATAACACTCATTTTGTTTCTGTAGGACTGGTGGCGCTCTCCGGGGACGGGATGTTGTGAAAATCTGCAGCTTAGACGTAAATCAGCCTTCGCCATCCAGCGCCATCCAAATTCTGATACGTAACTGTTCTTGGTGCAGTAACCGGTGAACGGCTTAAGAGATCGATTTATAAATTGCACAGGCAAAATGTACGCCCCAGGAACTGCCCCATATCCGTATCAAATTGTTTCATCAAACGCTGAAATATTGCAACTCGGTGTTGTCATTTATCGCTGGTTCGCTGCCCGCCGCGTGGTGTTAGCGGCTGTGTACAATAGCGCGCGGCCATTGGAGACTGCAATGCCGGGAGTTGACGATAGTCGTTGAAAGATTGCGAGCGCGCAACCAATAAACAAATTTGTATAATTTTTTAACCGTGTCATTCTGAAAAAGGGTGAGCTTCCGCAGGTCAACGTGGGTGGTAGAAGTTAATTAAAAAAATTAACCCCCGTTTCGTCCCACCCTATTGGAGACGGCCTACCGGCGGCAGGCTTGGCAGTGCAGTACAAGCGATGTGCACACCGCACAGCGATCCTGCCTGGCACGGCATGATGCCATGCTGGTAGCCCTGGCGGTGGTACTCCGCCACCGCCATGCCTTTTACCCATAAGCGTAGGATAGGGGGCCGGGGTAATGACCCCACTTTTTGGTCAAAAATTTGCAAAAATCCCTAACTTTGTTAAATGAGGAAAATTTGAGTGAGCAAAGGGTAGACCAGGACGCGAAGAGATCAAATCGTCAAATAAATTCTCCCCAGGGCCCAGGGGGTTTGGGTTTCTTTCAAAACAAGATCAAAGTTTCACTGCCTCCCCCCCCCCCCCCCCCCCCCCACACACACACACATACTTTTCATGACGTTCGTACGCTGATGCGTGTACCCTGTGATTGTGCCCACTGTGCACTTACCTGGCCCATGGCGGAGCTGCTATGTTGGGTCGTATCGGGTGCGCGGCGCGTCGGCCGGGGCGGCCCCCACTGCTGCGCTCGCTCCTCCTCCGAGGCAGGCCGGGCCCCGTCTGGCTGCCGGGAGGCCCGCCAGTCGGGCGCAAACTGACCGCGCAATCGTCGCGCCCACAGCTGAGCTCGCGCCCATGTCGTCAGCACACAAGACCAGTCGGCACGCTGATTTGAGCCGGGATATCCCCGGGCTATCCCCGGTCGGGCGGCGCGGCGTCCGGCGGTGCTGCCAACTGTGATACCGCTGGCACGACAGCTCAGGGGCGGCGCTGGGGCGGCGGCTCGGAATCCATGGGTCCCGACCCCCGGGCTCGAGCCTGGCTACTGACGGTGTTATTCAGTTACCCGCTTGGGTCGGCGTGAAAGACCCCGATGATAAATGACGGCAGTTTCATCGTCGTGAAATGACGGCAGTTCCCAATGTCCGTGCCTTCGGAAGGTGTGGCGGTGCTGCACCCCTGACACCCCTCCCTGGTGATGTCGATATACCCTGCGGCTGATGCGAAGGCAGCGTGACTAAATTCAGTAATTTAGGTGACTGGGATGTCAACTATTTCATGTCTTAGATTTGACACGCTCCGTTCATTCTGAGGCCTGTTCAGTGTGCATGGGCCCTGCGGTTGGCTACGGTTCGACGGTCAGCAGTGATCGGGAGCAGGGGGATAACGAAAAGTGGGGATGGGGCGAACGGTATGACGTCACACGGCTGCGGTTGGATGCGGTTCCGACGGTCAGCAGTGATCGGGAGCAGGGGGATAACGAAAAGTGGGGATGGGGCGAACGGTATGACGTCACACGGCTGCGGTTGGATGCGGTTCCGGCGGTCAGCAGTGATCGGGAGCAGGGGGATAACGAAAAGTGGGGATGGGGCGAACGGTATGACGTCACACGGCTGCGGTTGGATGCGGTTCGACGGTCAGCAGTGATCGGGAGCAGGGGGATAACGAAAAGTGGGGATGGGGCGAACGGTATGACGTCACACGGCTGCGGTTGGATGCGGTTCGACGGTCAGCAGTGATCGGGAGCAGGGGGATAACGAAAAGTGGGGATGGGGCGAACGGTATGACGTCACACGGCTGCGGTTGGATGCGGTTCCGGCGGTTGGCACGGAGCAACCGCAGGATGAAATGGGTCAGTGTTCAAGAGACGCCTGCTTGTGATGACGCACGAGGAAAGGGGCGGGGCTAGAGCCTGCTGGAAACCGCCGAACCGCAGGTGACCGTAAACAGCACTCAGGTTCGAGACCTTTAGCTCCTCCCACCGCTCCTGGCCAAACAATTGGCACTGCGCCAGACACCGGCCAGCACCGTACCCAAACGCCGCAGTTGAGGTCGGGGTCAGGTCTGCGACTGAGCATAGGCCAGGCACGGCCGGACTCGTGACGAAACGACCGGTTCTGATACATGGAATAATGATCACCTCCTTGCAGGTTGAATATGTAAATTTAACCACCCTGTGTGGAGAGGTCCCGAAGTCTGGATAGTTCGAACAGTGGAAGGTCCAAAGGATAGGTATTGTTATGTTCGTTCTTTTGTTTGGCAGCCTTGACTCTCCGTCACATGATAGGTGACCCGAGTCAGCTGACCGTATCCTGTTCAAGGCCATCATCCGGTTGTTTACGTGTCGCCGAAGTCGCATCGCCTCTATACCGTCTTAAAATACAAGCCAGTCTCCGCTTCCGACCGTTTCACTCGGCAGCGTTCATAACAGACAGTCCGGACAGTCCGGACAGTCCCTACAGTCCCTACAGTCCCTACAGTCCCTACAGTCCCTACAGTCCGGACAGTCCCTACAGTCCCTACAGTACCTACAGTCCCTACTGTCCCTACAGTCCGGACAGTCCCTACAGTCCGGTCAGTTCCTATAGTCCCTACAGTCCCTACAGTCCGGACGGTCCGGACGGTCCGGACAGTCCCTACAGTCCCTACATTCCCTACAGTCCCTACAGTCCCTACAGTCCCTACAGTCCCTACAGTCCCTACAGTCCCTACAGTCCCTACAGTCCCTACAGTCCGGGCAGTCCCTACAGTCCCTACAGTTCCTATAGTCCCTACAGTCCCTACAGTCCCTACAGTCCGGACAGTTCCTACAGTCCGGACAGTCCCTACAGTCCCTACAGTCCCTACAGTCCGGACAGTCCGGACAGTCCCTACAGTCCCTACAGTCCCTACAGTCCCTACAGTCCCTACAGTCCCTACAGTCCCGACAGTTCCTACAGTTCCTACAGTCCCTACAGTCCCTACAGTCCCTACAGTCCGGACAGTCCCTGCAGTCCCTACAGTCCCTACAGTCCCTGCAGTCCCTGCAGTCCCTACAGTCCCTACAGTTCCTACAGTCCCTACAGTCCGGACAGTCCCTACAGTCCCTACAGTCTCTGCAGTCCGGACAGTCCCTACAGTCCCTACAGTCCCTACAGTCCCTACAGTCCCTACAGTCCCTACAGTCCCTACAGTCCCTACAGTCCCTACAGTCCCTACAGTCCCTACAGTCCCTACAGTCCCTACAGTCCCTACAGTCCCTGCAGTCCCTACAGTCCCTGCAGTCCCTGCAGTCCCTGCAGTCCCTGCAGTCCCTGCAGTCCCTGCAGTCCCTGCAGTCCCTGCAGTCCCTACAGTCCCTACAGTCCCTGTAGTCCCTACAGTCCCTGCAGTCCCTACAGTCCCTGCAGTCCCTACAGTCCCTACACCTACAGTCCCTACACCTACAGTCCCTACAGTCCCTACAGTCCCTACAGTCCCTACAGTCCCTACAGTTCCTACAGCCCCTACAGTCCCTACAGTCCTTCCCTACAGTCCCTGCAGTCCCTGCAGTCCCTACAGTCCCTACAGTTCCTACAGTCCCTACAGTCCCTACAGTCCCTACAGTCCCTACAGTCCCTACAGTCCCTACAGTCCCTACAGTCCCTACAGTCCCTACAGTCCCTACAGTCCCTACAGTCCTTACAGTCCTTACAGTCCGGACAGTCCGGACAGTCCCTGCAGTCCCTACAGGCTCGTCCCGGTTGCAGGTCACCGACACAGACACGGGTGCGCCGGCCGCCTCCCTCCCTCCCTCCCTCCCTCCCTCCCTCCCTCCCTCCCTCCCTCCCTTGGTTCGTTTATCACGGTGGCGAACTCCTGTGCAGGGGCGTAGCCTCTGTCGGGCAAGGTGCATGCTTGGCTTTCTCAACGGACCAAAAACAATGATGTGGGGCCATGTGGCGGTGCTGTTTCGAAACAATTCATAATTTAAAATCCTGAACGGAAGAATTCTGAAGCTGAACTGTTTGTGATTTAACATACCACAAGAATCACCCATCCACGGCTCCTTTTCTCCTCCTTTTCTCCGAAACGTCTGTCCGTTCATATGACCATTCACAACTGACGAGCTCTGCCGTCTCTTCTCAGCTGGTGGTGGTTCCGTACAACAACCTGCTTCACGCTGGCACGCGCGGGGCCAGCGGCCTGAGACTGAAGGACAGCGTGGTCATCGTGGACGAGGCGCACAACCTGCTGGAGACCATCGGCAGCATCCACACCTGCCAGCTGTCCTACCGCCAGGTCAGCGACCCCGGCCGCGACCCCCGACAGGTCAGCGACCCCCCGACTGCGACCCCCGACCGCGACCCCAGACAGGTCAGCGACCCCCGACTTCGACCCCCGCCAGGTCAGCGACCCCCGACAGGTCAGCGACCCCCGACCGCGACCCCCGACAGGTCAGCGACCCCCGACCGCGACCCCCGACAGGTCAGCGACCCCCGACCGCGATATCGACAGGTCAGCGACCCCCGACTTCGACCCCCGACAGGTCAGCGACCCCCGACCGCGATATCGACAGGTCAGCGACCCCCGACCGCGATATCGACAGGTCAGCGACCCCCGACCGCGACCCCCGACAGGTCAGCGACCCCCGACCGCGATATCGACAGGTCAGCGACCCCCGACCGCGATATCGACAGGTCAGCGACCCCCGACCGCGATATCGACAGGTCAGCGACCCCCGACCGCGATATCGACAGGTCAGCGAGCCCCAACCGCGATATCGACAGGTCAGCGACCCCCGACCGCGACCCCCGACATGTCAGCGACCCCCGACCGCGATATCGACAGGTCAGCGAGCCCCGACCGCGATATCGACAGGTCAGCGACCCCCGACCGCGACCCCCGACAGGTCAGCGACCCCCGACCGCGATATCGACAGGTCAGCGACCCCCGACCGCGACCCCCGACCGCGACCCCCGACATGTCAGCGACCCCCGACCGCGATATCGACAGGTCAGCGACCCCCGACCGCGATATCGACAGGTCAGCGACCCCCGACATGTCAGCGACCCCTGACCGCGATATCGATAGGTCAGCGACCCCCGACAGGTCAGCGACCCAGAGGGGTGATCATGACCTCTATGCTTGGCTGAATCAGGAAGACAAGTTCGGGTTTGAAGCCACCCCGGTTTCGCGGTGGGCCAAAGCGTCCACGTTTGGTGTGGGTGGTCCTATGATCAAGTGTGACCTTTGGTAGACTTTTCTCCGACCTGCTCCTACCCAGGAGATGGCAGTAGCTGGGGAGTATTAGCTCAGTCGTGGGGTTAACGGTGCGCCAACCAGCGCCCGCGGCTGTAACAGGTCAGACGCCTGCATCAGCAAAGGTCATTTCCGAATCACAGCAGATGCTAAGGTGCTCAACTGTGGACCAGCATCTGTTCGTAGCGTCATTCGTTTAGCGCTTCTTTCCCAGGTGTCTGACGCGTTCGACCAGCTTAATCATTACATCGAGACGTACAAGAAGAGGTTCTCGCCGAAAAACCTGCTCTATCTGCGGCAGCTACTTCATGTACACAAAGGAATCATCAAACTGGTTGGTATGTGAGTCTGGAAACGCAGATAATTGGGTTATTGATGTCATACACAACATTGACGTGCCTTGCGCACTGTGTACGCGAACACAGGTTTATTTGAACATGCCCGCATGTTTGTACGGAGTATAATGTAGTTTATATCTCTCGGATTCAAGCCTCTAACGTTTTATTATGATGCATCGATCGCTTCCAGATACTCGTAAATCATGCCTCGTGCTGCGTTTGCCATGCTCATTCGCGTTCGACTGTGTCTGGCGTTGGCAGACGACCCTTTATGTGTTGTTGCTTTGACTTCAGCCGTGCATCCCGCGTGTTCTGCACATCCCCTCTTCGGATCGCCCTTCTTCCCCGCAGACAGCAGCACAAAGACGATGCCGGCCGGATCTGAGCAGACCAAGGTGCTGCAGCTGAACGACTTCCTGTGCGGCGCCACCATCGACAACCTGAACCTGCGGAAGCTACTGCTGTTCGCTGACAAAAGTCGACTCGTGCATAAGGTGAAGCTTCCCATTGGTCGATTGAAGTTTCCGTCTAGCAAATATTTGTGAAGTGCTACATTTATAGGAGTCACCGCAGCAAGGTTTCAGGTTTGCGTCTAAGTTAGCAGTAACAGTAACAGTAACAGTGCAGTAACATGTAGCAGTATTGTGTCTGTGTGTGTGTGTTCGGTGACTGTGTGCCCGTCTGTGTATGGTGAACGTGTTGCCATCGGTGTGTTGAGACCATTCCCCGTCACTGACAGCTGCGGGGCTGCTGGAAGCGCCGTCAGGTGACGCCGACGGCGGCCGTCAGCCGCTCCTCCGTGTCCCAGTTCCTGAGGGAGATCCAGCAGCCGGCCAGCGCTCAGCCGCAGCCCACTGGTAAGGTGTCCCAGGTCGCAGCAGGATACGGGGGTGGTTTGTAACGCGGCCGGCCAGAGGACACGGGGGTGGTTTGTAACGCGGCCGGCCAGAGGACACGGGGGTGGTTTGTAACGCGGCCGGCCAGAGGACACGGGGGTGGTTTGTAACGCGGCCGGCCAGAGGACACGGGGGTGGTTTGTAACGCGGCCGGCCAGAGGACACGGGGGTGGTTTGTAACGCGGCCGGCCAGAGGACACGGGGGTGGTTTGTAACGCGGCCGGCCAGAGGACACGGGGGTGGTTTGTAACGCGGCCGGCCAGAAGACACGGGGGTGGTTTGTAACGCGGCCGGCCAGAGGACACGGGGGTGGTTTGTAACGCGGCCGGCCAGAGGATACGGGGTGGTTTGTAACGCGGCCGGCCAGAGGACACGGGGGTGGTTTGTAACGCGGCCGGCCAGAGGATACGGGGTAGTTTGTAACGCGGCCGGCCAGCAGGATACGGGGGTGGTTTGTAACGCGGCCGGCCAGAGGATACGGGGGTGGTTTGTAACGCGGCCGGCCAGAGGACACGGGGGTGGTTTGTAACGCGGCCGGCCAGAGGATACGGGGTGGTTTGTAACGCGGCCGGCCAGAGGACACGGGGGTGGTTTGTAACGCGGCCGGCCAGAGGATACGGGGTGGTTTGTAACGCGGCCGGCCAGCAGGATACGGGGGTGGTTTGTAACGCGGCCGGCCAGAGGATACGGGGGTGGTTTGTAACGCGGCCGGCCAGAGGACACGGGGGTGGTTTGTAACGCGGCCGGCCAGAGGACACGGGGGTGGTTTGTAACGCGGCCGGCCAGAGGACACGGGGGTGGTTTGTAACGCGGCCGGCCAGAGGACACGGGGGTGGTTTGTAACGCGGCCGGCCAGAGGACACGGGGGTGGTTTGTAACGCGGCCGGCCAGAGGACACGGGGGTGGTTTGTAACGCGGCCGGCCAGAGGACACGGGGGTGGTTTGTAACGCGGCCGGCCAGAGGACACGGGGGTGGTTTGTAACGCGGCCGGCCAGAGGACACGGGGGTGGTTTGTAACGCGGCCGGCCAGAGGACACGGGGGTGGTTTGTAACGCGGCCGGCCAGAGGATACGGGGTGGTTTGTAACGCGGCCGGCCAGAGGACACGGGGGTGGTTTGTAACGCGGCCGGCCAGAGGATACGGGGTGGTTTGTAACGCGGCCGGCCAGCAGGATACGGGGGTGGTTTGTAACGCGGCCGGCCAGAGGATACGGGGGTGGTTTGTAACGCGGCCGGCCAGAGGACACGGGGGTGGTTTGTAACGCGGCCGGCCAGAGGATACGGGGTGGTTTGTAACGCGGCCGGCCAGAGGACACGGGGGTGGTTTGTAACGCGGCCGGCCAGAGGATACGGGGTGGTTTGTAACGCGGCCGGCCAGCAGGATACGGGGGTGGTTTGTAACGCGGCCGGCCAGAGGATACGGGGGTGGTTTGTAACGCGGCCGGCCAGAGGACACGGGGGTGGTTTGTAACGCGGCCGGCCAGAGGACACGGGGGTGGTTTGTAACGCGGCCGGCCAGAGGACACGGGGGGTGGTTTGTAACGCGGCCGGCCAGAGGATACGGGGTGGTTTGTAACGCGGCCGGCCAGAGGACACGGGGGTGGTTTGTAACGCGGCCGGCCAGAGGACACGGGGGTGGTTTGTAACGCGGCCGGCCAGAGGATACGGGGTGGTTTGTAACGCGGCCGGCCAGCAGGATACGGGGGTGGTTTGTAACGCGGCCGGCCAGAGAATACGGGGGTGGTTTGTAACGCGGCCGGCCAGAGGACACGGGGGTGGTTTGTAACGCGGCCGGCCAGAGGACACGGGGGTGGTTTGTAACGCGGCCGGCCAGAGGACACGGGGGTGGTTTGTAACGCGGCCGGCCAGAGGATACGGGGTGGTTTGTAACGCGGCCGGCCAGAGGACACGGGGGTGGTTTGTAACGCGGCCGGCCAGAGGACACGGGGGTGGTTTGTAACGCGGCCGGCCAGAGGACACGGGGGTGGTTTGTAACGCGGCCGGCCAGAGGATACGGGGTGGTTTGTAACGCGGCCGGCCAGAGGACACGGGGGTGGTTTGTAACGCGGCCGGCCAGAGGACACGGGGGTGGTTTGTAACGCGGCCGGCCAGAGGACACGGGGGTGGTTTGTAACGCGGCCGGCCAGAGGACACGGGGGTGGTTTGTAACGCGGCCGGCCAGAGGACACGGGGGTGGTTTGTAACGCGGCCGGCCAGAGGACACGGGGGTGGTTTGTAACGCGGCCGGCCAGAGGATACGGGGTGGTTTGTAACGCGGCCGGCCAGAGGACACGGGGGTGGTTTGTAACGCGGCCGGCCAGAGGACACGGGGGTGGTTTGTAACGCGGCCGGCCAGAGGACACGGGGGTGGTTTGTAACGCGGCCGGCCAGAGGATACGGGGTGGTTTGTAACGCGGCCGGCCAGAGGACACGGGGGTGGTTTGTAACGCGGCCGGCCAGAGGATACGGGGTGGTTTGTAACGCGGCCGGCCAGAGGACACGGGGGTGGTTTGTAACGCGGCCGGCCAGAGGACACGGGGGTGGTTTGTAACGCGGCCGGCCAGAGGATACGGGGTGGTTTGTAACGCGGCCGGCCAGAGGATACGGGGTGGTTTGTAACGCGGCCGGCCAGAGGACACGGGGGTGGTTTGTAACGCGGCCGGCCAGAGGACACGGGGGTGGTTTGTAACGCGGCCGGCCAGAGGATACGGGGTGGTTTGTAACGCGGCCGGCCAGAGGACACGGGGGTGGTTTGTAACGCGGCCGGCCAGAGGACACGGGGGTGGTTTGTAACGCGGCCGGCCAGAGGATACGGGGTGGTTTGTAACGCGGCCGGTTTCTCGTGCCGGGTCAGGCGCGGCCGGCCAGAGAGTGACCTGCCTCAGATTATCAGCTGCAGTGGTGAAATAAAAGGCGGAGTTCCTCGGAGAGTAGCATTAGTCAGCGGCGAACAGCAGAGTAGGCGAGTGAAGAGAACGGTCACCTGGTTGGACTACGACGGAGAGAAGCACAGCGAGAGACGCAGGGCGAGAGAGCAGACCGAGCAGCGGTCCGACGGAGAGAAGCACAGCGAGAGACGCAGGGCGAGAGAGCAGACCGGGCAGCGGTCCGACGGAGAGAAGCACAGCGAGAGAGCAGACCGAGCAGCGGTCCGACGGAGAGAAGCACAGCGAGAGACGCAGGGCGAGAGTGCAGACCGAGCAGCGGTCCGACGGAGAGAAGCACAGCGAGAGAGCAGACCGGGCAGCGGTCCGACGGAGAAAAGCACAGCGAGAGACGCAGGGCGAGAGAGCAGACCGAGCAGCGGTCCGACGGAGAGAAGCACAGCGAGAGAGGCAGGGCGAGAGAGCAGACCGGGCAGCGGTCCGACGGAGAGAAGCACAGCGAGAGACGCAGGGCGAGAGAGCAGACCGGGCAGCGGTCCGACGGAGAGAAGCACAGCGAGAGACGCAGGGCGAGAGAGCAGACCGGGCAGCGGTCCGATGGAGAGAAGCACAGCGAGAGACGCAGGGCGAGAGAGCAGACCGGGCAGCGGTCCGACGGAGAGAAGCACAGCGAGAGACGCAGGGCGAGAGAGCAGACAGGGCAGCGGTCCGACGGAGAGAAGCACAGCGAGAGACGCAGGGCGAGAGAGCAGACCGGGCAGCCGTCCGACGGAGAGAAGCGCAGCGAGAGAGCAGACCGAGCAGCGGTCCGACGGAGAGAAGCACAGCGAGAGACGCAGGGCGAGAGAGCAGACTGGGCAGCGGTCCGACGGAGAGAAGCACAGCGAGAGAGCAGACCGAGCAGCGGTCCGACGGAGAGAAGCACAGCGAGAGACGCAGGGCGAGAGAGCAGACCGGGCAGCGGTCCGACGGAGAGAAGCACAGCGAGAGATGCAGGGCGAGAGAGCAGACCGGGCAGCGGTCCGACGGAGAGAAGCACAGCGAGAGAGCAGACCGAGCAGCGGTCCGACGGAGAGAAGCACAGCGAGAGAGCAGACCGGGCAGCGGTCCGACGGAGAGAAGCACAGCGAGAGACGCAGGGCGAGAGAGCAGACCGGGCAGCGGTCCGACGGAGAGAAGCGCAGCGAGAGAGCAGACCGAGCAGCGGTCCGACGGAGAGAAGCACAGCGAGAGAGCAGACCGAGCAGCGGTCCGACGGAGAGAAGCGCAGCGAGAGACGCAGGGCGAGAGAGCAGACCGGGCAGCGGTCCGACGGAGAGAAGCACAGCGAGAGAGCAGACCGGGCAGCGGTCCGACGGAGAGAAGCACAGCGAGAGAGCAGACCGGGCAGCGGTCCGACGGAGAGAAGCACAGCGAGAGAGCAGACCGGGCAGCGGTCCGACGGAGAGAAGCACAGCGAGAGAGCAGACCGGGCAGCGGTCCGACGGAGAGAAGCACAGCGAGAGAGCAGACCGGGCAGCGGTCCGACGGAGAGAAGCACAGCGAGAGACGCAGGGCGAGAGAGCAGACCGGGCAGCGGTCCGACGGAGAGGGGCGCTGCCCGAACTCTCTACCCGGCCGCGCCTGACCCGACTCGAGAAACCGGCCGCGTTACACTGGTGCCGCGTGCCCCGGATCGACCTGGTCACCACTACTGGAGCCACTACTCCGTCACCAGCTGCAGCGACCGCTACTTCTCCTCGCCCGGACACTCCATGCTCTGGGTCCGGACCGCCAATCTCGGCCGAACCAGCGAGGAGTCCAGGCTCTGGCGACTCTTCCGCGTCACCCGACGATCCGTCAGCGCCCGACTCGTCACCTTCGCGCTGGCGCTGACCACCCCCGGACTACCGTCTCTGGCGATACCAGATCGCCTGCCACAATCAACTTCGGGCTGCCTCCCCTCGTGCTGCCGGCTCCACCCACGACCACTGCACCGGTAGCGGCGGACAAACCGCTGCAGCTTCGCACATTCTGCAAGGCGGGACACGCAGCTGAGGTATTCGGGCTTCGTAGTGGCTTCTACCGCCCGCACCAGCCGAGCGTCTCCGAATTCATCGAGGACGACTGGGACGCCCCCATGCGCCACCCCACGACTACGAGTGCGAGCACAACGATGTCGACTGGCCCGGCAACTACGCCAACACTAAAGTTACTGTCCTCACATTCACTTACTTTTGTATCATATTCATTTATTAAACTTTTCCCTATCAAATACTCGTGTTGGTGGTGCCCCCTGGGGTGCCTCGCTTGATACTGTTGTCAAAAGCATGAGTGCCCTTGGTAACCAATTGACCTTCGCTCACTCTATTAGACGAACATAACAAAACAAAACAACAAATTTGATGGACTTAACGGTGAACAATTTGCCAAATGGATCGCTGAGGTTGACAACATTTATTTGGAAGTTGACAAAGATGAAAACTGAAAAGCAAACTCTATGGGCTTCCTCACAGCTAATTAAAGGCACCGCCATCAACTATTATCCCGAATTTGCTCCTTCTCTCGATTCTTGGGAGCACTTCACAGAGCTAATGTTACGACGCTATCATTATCTTGACGACTCTGATACGGCTAAACAAAAACTTCAGACTTTTACTCAACGACCGAACGAACCCGTCCCGCAGTATACTGAGCGACTCCAGAGTTCCAGACATCAGCAAGACAGGCACATCGGGCTACAATCGACGAGTCAAACGTTATCGAGGCTATCACATGGACGTTCACTAACGGCATAATTAACCGAGAGCTGCAGGAACGCATTACAACGAGACGACCCAACAACTCGACTGACGCCTATCGTGTATCTATGGACCAACTCAAACTGATGACTGAAATCTCCATTTACCGAGACCGCTCGAAAGGTGAGCCAACGGATTGCAGTGCCGTGACGCCTTCACAAGGGCACGGCGAGCTTGGTGAGGTAAAAGAGTTAATAAACATACTAGTAAAGCGACAACATGAACCTTTGCAGGTGCAGCCACAGCACCCGCAGCAGTACCAACGCTCCGATTCCCGCAGCAACAGCTACCCCAACGGCAACGACACTGGCCCGCCTCCACCTACGTTTTTGCGCAGCTCCCGTCACGACACAGATCACATATTTCTAACCAAAACAGGAATAGGATCAGTAATGATCGTATCCCCCCCCCCCCCCCCCCGCCGCCGTATTAATGGACGCCTGGTATCCGACCAATATGTTATTTATGTGGCATCATCGGTCATACTCAGCGCGTGTGCAGGAAAAAACAGGCAGCATCGAACCCGTCTCGCCAGCTAATAAGTCCGCCTGAAGGAAGGCTACCCGAGAAACGGGCTGCGTTACAGGTTATTCAGTTTGCAGGTCGACAAGTTACGACGCAATGCGATGCGGTATTTGAACTCTAAAACTCTGGAAGCATTGCAGCTTGCAAGAGTACGGTTTCCGAAAACGAGTGTGTTCTTTCATTCTTCTGTTCTACCTATCCAGTGTCGTGGAATGAATGCGACTCGTGCTTATTATGTTATTTTGCACGTCGGTCCTGGTGCTAGAGATGCGAGAAGCCAAAATTTGGAGCAAGAGCCTGTTCCCAATTCATGCCAAATGAGTCTTGAGTTCGCAGCTAGCTCTGCCATGCTGTGCCGACTCCATGCCATTGGATAGCTGTGCATTACAAATGTGATGCGGAGTGTATGTGCCAATGTGCCATGCTGGTTGTGTCCAGATCTTCTAATGCCAATTTCGGTGCATTGCTCAAACCTATGCTCATTAGACTGTTGCAAAATGGACGAGGCTACTCACCCAAAGTTCTACCACTTGGATTATTGATCCATTGCTGTGCCTGATTTGAAAACAGTTTTTGTTCCAGCTTATCGTTAAAAATCATTAAAAATTAATCGTTAGAAATCAAAATCCTTATTTTGTTTTGCCATTGGAAACTGAGTGTCCTTCCCTCTGTTGTATTCTGTTATCCTGGTAGGCCCCCAAAAAACACGCCGAGTTTCGAGGCTTACCAATTGGTTTTGGAAATAGATATGAAGTTGACACTTGGTACGCATACAACACAGTTAATTTTGCGTTAAGAAAAGAAGTTTCATATCAAACGGATATTTAGTTTCGATGTTATAAGACATTACATAAACCCTTTCAAAAGTGTTTTTTTTACGTTTTCTTTATTTTCACGCGTGAACGAACGGACCACCTTCAGCCCGGACCACCGCCAACAAACGTGACTTCCACTGTCCGATACTGGCGCCGATGAGCTCCACCTCCACTCCACATCCGCACCAGTATCAGACAGTGGAAGTCGCGTTTGTTAGCGGTGGTCCGGGCTGAAGGTGGTCCGATCGTTCACGCGTGGAAATATAGAAACGTGGAAAACTTGTTTTTTAAAGGGTTTAGATAGTGTCTTATCGTTATATATATATTCTTATCGTTTAGATAGTGTCTTATCTCGCGCCGTGCCGGTGCTCGGCGCCAACTTCGCCGTGCCGGGGGAGGGGGTGTTTAGACACCCCTCCAAAACTAACATCGAAACTAAATATCCGATTGATATGAAACTTTTTTGCTTAGAGGGATATTGCCAACTCCGGAGGATTTATAAAAAGCAACTTAAATGAATGGTGGGGATCAACAATCGTATATGCTCAAGCTTAAACTTGCTCCTGCAGCACCTAAAACAGGGTATCGTCAATTTTTATTTATTTCTGACTCCAAAACGTTGGTCCCAGCTGTGCTCAGTATGATGTTCGCTCTCATCCAGTTTGGCTGTGAAATTGGCGCCCGCCCAAAGCCGAAGCGTACGAAGTCGACGAGACTTAACCTTGAAAAGTCTATCTGTGTTATAAAGTATTGGTCACAAATCTCCTGCGGCCCCAAAGTCGAGCCATAGCCATTCTTGCTGTTTTATTCATGTTTTATTATGAAAAGAGGCTGGTTGTTGAAAATATAATTAATGTATACGCATTTTAATTTTAAAGTGCACTGATTGAATGGTGATGTTGAGTTTGCAATATTCAAAAGCAAATCATAGTCCGCAAAGAAGTGATTCTAAATAGTGATGAGGCGACACCAATTTTACGAATGTGTGCCAATCATGAGTGGTGCATTTTTTTAAATCTAATGGGAGTTTCGGGAACCAAATTTTGCAGGTGAAATCAGACACGCTTAATCTACCGATATACACCAACAACTCCATATTGGCCTGCGATGTGGCAATATCCCTTTAACTCGCGCCGTGCCGGTGCTCGGCGCCAACTTCGCCGTGCCGGGGGGGGGGGGGGTTAGACACCCCTCCAACTCGAAAACTAAAAGGGCTAGAAAGACGCAGAAAAGCGTGTTCGAAAGCTCTCGACAGGCACATTAGAAATTACTTCAGATATTGTTTTCCTAAAGCCAATATTGAGGTCACCAGAGGTCATCAAAGGTAAAATTTTCCAGTTTTAGGACTCCGCTCCAGAAACCCCCAGATATCACAGGAACTATGATAGCTAGGAACAAACGGAAGACAGCAATGGAAGGCTATTGAAACATGCAATCGAAAAGGTGCCCTCAGATTTAAGCTCAGGTGACTAGTATAGGCTCCAGAGCTCATCAAATGTCAAAAAGGCTATTTTTTACAAAACAGTTTTTCACAAATAGCTTTTTACCTAATAACGACAAGGCAATAATTGTGATGTCATCGTGTTTGTCTCGTCAAGGCGCTTCGACTCATATTAGTGTTGACCAGGTTAAGTCAACTTCAAAATGTGACCTCAGATCAAAGTCAAGTGGTGACCCAAGTAGGTCACGTTGCATATGAGAAGACGTACCTCGACGAGACAAACACATTGGTGTCGGCTTCACTCATATATCGCCATTATGTCGAGTTATTGACATACAACTGTTGGTGACCTCGGATGACCTCGGCTGACCCTGTAGGGGTCAGCGAACAAAAATGGCAACTAGGTCATCAAGCATGGCCTATAATAACATGATCCAGAAGGAATTAGACTGATATCTTGCGCATCCTTGGAATAGGAAGCATTTTAATATTTCCCCATTGACTTATAATGGGGAGGTCATGAAATTGACCCGATCTTAGGTCGCTGATATACGAGAGAAAAAAAATCCAAGATATATGAATTGTAGATACATATGACCTTATGAAATCCTGTAAATGTGAAACTGATCATCTAAAAACTGTGACTGTGGTACGACCACAAGTTTGTTTTAGGTGGGGTCACGTGACCTGGTTTGGTGACCTGACCTGAGATGACCCGAGGCAGTTTTTGTTATATAATGTGCGCAATTAATGTCCGAACAGCTGTGCTAAAAACGGCGGCGCTGCGCGCCGCCGTTTTTTTCTTCGCTATCCTCCAAAAACCTGAGGGGGGTGTCTAAACACCCCCTCCCCCTCGGCACGGCGCGGGTTAGCGCATCATTAATTGTTTTGTATGCGTACCTACTACCAAGTGTCAACTTCATATCTATTACCCCAGACAAAATTGGTAAGCCTCGAAACTCGGCGCGTTTTTGGGGGACTACCAGGATAACAGAATACAACAGAGGGAAGGACACTCCGTTTCCAATGCCAAAACAAAAGGGTTTTGATTTTTTAGCTGAAACAAAAACTGTTTTGCAATCAGCAAGAGCAATGGATCAAGAACCCAAGTGGTATAACTTTGGGTGAGTAACTTCGTCCATTTTGCAACAGTATAATGCTCATTGCTCAGTGCTAAGTTTTCAACATTTTATTTTGCAATTGGAATTGATTCCCGACATCCTGAGGAGACCTGACGACGAAGTTCGTGTGAAACGAACACAAAACAAAATACTAGATGGAAAAACTGTACATATGTGTGTTACCACACAACCGATAGTAATCGCTACGCGGCACAACATGCGTTGATTACCAGGCATCCACCTTTTCAGCGGAGACGGCTGAAGCCGCTCCAGAGTCGCGCTCGTCCGGCATGCCTCTGATGGCCACGGTGCAGCTCATCAGCGCCCTCTCTGATCCGGACCGCGACTGCCGACTTCTCATCTCCACCGCCAGGGCGGAGCCACCGTCGATCAAGTATCTGCCGCTCAACGCGGCCGCACAGTTCAAAACGATTGTCAAGGAGGCGCGGTGAGTGAAATCAACCGTAATCTATTACTGAGATTTGAGATGAATTGAGAATGACGTTGCTCCCGATGGTACCTGATATTTCTTATTGACACGTTGATTGCGTCAAAAATATAGTGGCGATTGAACTTGGTGATGGCATTTTGGTGATGGAACTTGGAAAGTGACAATAAATCATTTGAGGTTAGTTTTAGTGTGATGGTGTTTCCGATCGCCAGGGCGGTGGTGCTGACCGGTGTCTGATTTCCGTGACTGGTGGGTGTGGTGGTGCTGACCGGTGTCTGATTTCCGTGACTGGTGTGTTTGTGGTGGTGCTGGCCGGTGTCTGATTTCCGTGACTGGTGTGTGCGGTGGTGCTGACCGGTGTCTGATTTCCGTGACTGGTGTGTGTGTGGTGGTGCTGACCGGTGTCTGATTTCCGTGACTGGTATGTGTATATACAGGCCGGTGGTGCTGGCCGGTGTCTGATTTCCGTGACTGGTGTGTGCGGTGGTGCTGACCGGTGTCTGATTTCCGTGACTGGTGTGTGTGTGGTGGTGCTGACCGGTGTCTGATTTCCGTGACTGGGTGTGTGTAGTGGTGCTGACCGGTGTCTGATTTCCGTGACTGGTATGTGTATATACAGGCCGGTGGTGCTGGCCGGTGTCTGATTTCCGTGACTGGTGTGTGCGGTGGTGCTGACCGGTGTCTGATTTCCGTGACTGGTGTGTGTGTGGTGGTGCTGACCGGTGTCTGATTTCCGTGACTGGTATGTGTATATACAGGCCGGTGGTGCTGGCCGGTGTCTGATTTCCGTGACTGGTGTGTGCGGTGGTGCTGGCCGGTGTCTGATTTCCGTGACTGGGTGTGTGTGGTGGTGCTGACCGGTGTCTGATTTCCGTGACTGGGTGTGTGTAGTGGTGCTGACCGGTGTCTGATTTCCGTGACTGGTATGTGTATATACAGGCCGGTGGTGCTGACCGGTGTCTGATTTCCGTGACTGGTATGTGTATATACAGGCCGGTGGTGCTGACCGGTGTCTGATTTCCGTGACTGGTGTGTGCGGTGGTGCTGGCCGGTGTCTGATTTCCGTGACTGGTGTGTGTATATACAGGCCGGTGGTGCTGGCCGGTGTCTGATTTCCGTGACTGGTGTGTGTGGTGGTGCTGACCGGTGTCTGATTTCCGTGACTGGTGTGTGTGTGGTGGTGCTGACCGGTGTCTGATTTCCGTGACTGGGTGTGTGTAGTGGTGCTGACCGGTGTCTGATTTCCGTGACTGGTGTGTGCGGTGGTGGTGCTGACCGGTGTCTGATTTCCGTGACTGGTATGTGTATATACAGGCCGGTGGTGCTGAACGGTGTCTGATTTCCGTGACTGGTGTGTGTGGAGGTGCTGACCGGTGTCTGATTTCCGTGACTGGTGTGTGTGGAGGTGCTGGCCGGTGTCTGATTTCCGTGACTGGTGTGTGCGGTGGTGCTGGCCGGTGTCTGATTTCCGTGACTGGTGTGTGCGGTGGTGCTGACCGGTGTCTGATTTCCGTGACTGGTGTGTGTGGAGGTGCTGGCCGGTGTCTGATTTCCGTGACTGGTGTGTGCGGTGGTGCTGGCCGGTGTCTGATTTCCGTGACTGGTATGTGTATATACAGGCCGGTGGTGCTGACCGGTGTCTGATTTCCGTGACTGGTATGTGTATATACAGGCCGGTGGTGCTGACCGGTGTCTGATTTCCGTGACTGGTATGTGTATATACAGGCCGGTGGTGCTGACCGGTGTCTGATTTCCGTGACTGGTATGTGTATATACAGGCCGGTGGTGCTGACCGGTGTCTGATTTCCGTGACTGGTATGTGTATATACAGGCCGGTGGTGCTGACCGGTGTCTGATTTCCGTGACTGGTATGTGTATATACAGGCCGGTGGTGCTGACCGGTGTCTGATTTCCGTGACTGGTATGTGTATATACAGGCCGGTGGTGCTGACCGGTGTCTGATTTCCGTGACTGGTATGTGTATATACAGGCCGGTGGTGCTGGCCGGTGTCTGATTTCCGTGACTGGTGTGTGTGGTGGTGCTGACCGGTGTCTGATTTCCGTGACTGGGTGTGTGTGTGGTGGTGCTGACCGGTGTCTGATTTCCGTGACTGGTATGTGTATATACAGGCCGGTGGTGCTGGCCGGTGTCTGATTTCCGTGACTGGTGTGTGCGGTGGTGCTGACCGGTGTCTGATTTCCGTGACTGGTGTGTGCGGTGGTGCTGGCCGGTGTCTGATTTCCGTGACTGGTGTGTGCGGTGGTGCTGGCCGGTGTCTGATTTCCGTGACTGGTGTGTGCGGTGGTGCTGACCGGTGTCTGATTTCCGTGACTGGTATGTGTATATACAGGCCGGTGGTGCTGGCCGGTGTCTGATTTCCGTGACTGGTGTGTGTGGTGGTGCTGACCGGTGTCTGATTTCCGTGACTGGTGTGTGTATATACAGGCCGGTGGTGCCGACCGGTGTCTGATTTCCGTGACTGGTGTGTGTGGTGGTGCTGACCGGTGTCTGATTTCCGTGACTGGTATGTGTATATACAGGCCGGTGGTGCTGGCCGGTGTCTGATTTCCGTGACTGGTGTGTGTGGTGGTGCTGACCGGTGTCTGATTTCCGTGACTGGTATGTGTATATACAGGCCGGTGGTGCTGGCCGGTGTCTGATTTCCGTGACTGGTGTGTGTGGTGGTGCTGACCGGTGTCTGATTTCCGTGACTGGTATGTGTATATACAGGCCGGTGGTGCTGGCCGGTGTCTGATTTCCGTGACTGGTGTGTGTGGTGGTGCTGACCGGTGTCTGATTTCCGTGACTGGGTGTGTTTGTGGTGGTGCTGGCCGGTGTCTGATTTCCGTGACTGGTGTGTGTGGTGGTGCTGACCGGTGTCTGATTTCCGTGACTGGTGTGTGCGGTGGTGCTGACCGGTGTCTGATTTCCGTGACTGGTATGTGTATATACAGGCCGGTGGTGCTGACCGGTGTCTGATTTCCGTGACTGGGTGTGTGTGGTGGTGCTGACCGGTGTCTGATTTCCGTGACTGGGTGTGTGCGGTGGTGCTGGCCGGTGTCTGATTTCCGTGACTGGGTGTGTGGTGGTGCCGACTGGTGTCTGATTTCCGTGACTGGTGTGTGTATATACAGGCCGGTGGTGCTGAACGGTGTCTGATTTCCGTGACTGGTGTGTGTGGTGGTGCTGACCGGTATCTGATTTCCGTGACTGGTGTGTGTGTGGTGGTGCTGACCGGTGTCTGATTTCCGTGACTGGGTGTGTGTAGTGGTGCTGACCGGTGTCTGATTTCCGTGACTGGTGTGTGTGGTGGTGCTGACCGGTGTCTGATTTCCGTGACTGTGTGTGTGTGTGGTGGTGCTGACCGGTGTCTGATTTCCGTGACTGGTATGTGTGGTGGTGCTGGCCGGTGTCTGATTTCCGTGACTGGGTGTGCGGTGGTGCTGGCCGGTGTCTGATTTCCGTGACTGGGTGTGTGTGGTGGTGCTGACCGGTGTCTGATTTCCGTGACTGGTATGTGTATATACAGGCCGGTGGTGCTGGCCGGTGTCTGATTTCCGTGACTGGGTGTGTGGTGGTGCCGACTGGTGTCTGATTTCCGTGATTGGTATGTGTATATACAGGCCGGTGGTGCTGAACGGTGTCTGATTTCCGTGACTGGTGTGTGTGGTGGTGCTGGCCGGTGTCTGATTTCCGTGACTGGTGGGTGTGGTGGTGCTGACCGGTGTCTGATTTCCGTGACTGGTGTGTGTGGTGGTGCTGACCGGTGTCTGATTTCCGTGACTGGTATGTGTATATACAGGCCGGTGGTGCTGAACGGTGTCTGATTTCCGTGACTGGGTGTGTGTGGTGGTGCCGCCGGGTGTCTGATTTCCGTGACTGGTATGTGTATATACAGGCCGGTGGTGCTGAACGGTGTCTGATTTCCGTGACTGGTGTGTGTGGTGGTGCTGGCCGGTGTCTGATTTCCGTGACTGGTGGGTGTGGTGGTGCTGACCGGTGTCTGATTTCCGTGACTGGTGGGTGTGGTGGTGCCGCCGGGTGTCTGATTTCCGTGACTGGTATGTGTATATACAGGCCGGTGGTGCTGACCGGTGTCTGATTTCCGTGACTGGTGGGTGTGGTGGTGCTGACCGGTGTCTGATTTCCGTGACTGGTGGGTGTGGTGGTGCCGCCGGGTGTCTGATTTCCGTGACTGGTATGTGTATATACAGGCCGGTGGTGCTGACCGGTGTCTGATTTCCGTGACTGGTATGTGTATATACAGGCCGGTGGTGCTGACCGGTGTCTGATTTCCGTGACTGGGTGTGTGTGGTGGTGCTGACCGGTGTCTGATTTCCGTGACTGGTATGTGTATATACAGGCCGGTGGTGCTGAACGGTGTCTGATTTCCGTGACTGGTGTGTGTGTGGTGGTGCCGACGGGTGTCTGATTTCCGTGACTGGTATGTGTATATACAGGCCGGTGGTGCTGGCCAGTGTCTGATTTCCGTGACTGGGTGTGTGGTAGTGCTGACCGGTGTCTGATTTCCGTGACTGGTGTGTGTGGTGGTGCTGACCGGTGTCTGATTTCCGCGACTGGTGTGTGTATATACAGGCCGGTGGTGCTGGCCGGTGTCTGATTTCCGTGACTGGTGTGTGTGTGGTGGTGCTGACCGGTGTCTGATTTCCGTGACTGGTATGTGTATATACAGGCCGGTGGTGCTGGCCGGTGTCTGATTTCCGTGACTGGTGTGTGTGGTGGTGCTGACCGGTGTCTGATTTCCGTGACTGGGTGTGTGTGTGGTGGTGCTGACCGGTGTCTGATTTCCGTGACTGGTATGTGTATATACAGGCCGGTGGTGCTGGCCGGTGTCTGATTTCCGTGACTGGTGTGTGCGGTGGTGCTGACCGGTGTCTGATTTCCGTGACTGGTGTGTGCGGTGGTGCTGGCCGGTGTCTGATTTCCGTGACTGGTGTGTGCGGTGGTGCTGGCCGGTGTCTGATTTCCGTGACTGGTGTGTGCGGTGGTGCTGACCGGTGTCTGATTTCCGTGACTGGTATGTGTATATACAGGCCGGTGGTGCTGGCCGGTGTCTGATTTCCGTGACTGGTGTGTGTGGTGGTGCTGACCGGTGTCTGATTTCCGTGACTGGTGTGTGTATATACAGGCCGGTGGTGCCGACCGGTGTCTGATTTCCGTGACTGGTGTGTGTGGTGGTGCTGACCGGTGTCTGATTTCCGTGACTGGTATGTGTATATACAGGCCGGTGGTGCTGGCCGGTGTCTGATTTCCGTGACTGGTGTGTGTGGTGGTGCTGACCGGTGTCTGATTTCCGTGACTGGTATGTGTATATACAGGCCGGTGGTGCTGGCCGGTGTCTGATTTCCGTGACTGGTGTGTGTGGTGGTGCTGACCGGTGTCTGATTTCCGTGACTGGTATGTGTATATACAGGCCGGTGGTGCTGGCCGGTGTCTGATTTCCGTGACTGGTGTGTGTGGTGGTGCTGACCGGTGTCTGATTTCCGTGACTGGGTGTGTTTGTGGTGGTGCTGGCCGGTGTCTGATTTCCGTGACTGGTGTGTGTGGTGGTGCTGACCGGTGTCTGATTTCCGTGACTGGTGTGTGCGGTGGTGCTGACCGGTGTCTGATTTCCGTGACTGGTATGTGTATATACAGGCCGGTGGTGCTGACCGGTGTCTGATTTCCGTGACTGGGTGTGTGTGGTGGTGCTGACCGGTGTCTGATTTCCGTGACTGGGTGTGTGCGGTGGTGCTGGCCGGTGTCTGATTTCCGTGACTGGGTGTGTGGTGGTGCCGACTGGTGTCTGATTTCCGTGACTGGTATGTGTATATACAGGCCGGTGGTGCTGAACGGTGTCTGATTTCCGTGACTGGTGTGTGTGGTGGTGCTGACCGGTATCTGATTTCCGTGACTGGTGTGTGTGTGGTGGTGCTGACCGGTGTCTGATTTCCGTGACTGGGTGTGTGTAGTGGTGCTGACCGGTGTCTGATTTCCGTGACTGGTGTGTGTGGTGGTGCTGACCGGTGTCTGATTTCCGTGACTGTGTGTGTGTGTGGTGGTGCTGACCGGTGTCTGATTTCCGTGACTGGTATGTGTGGTGGTGCTGGCCGGTGTCTGATTTCCGTGACTGGGTGTGCGGTGGTGCTGGCCGGTGTCTGATTTCCGTGACTGGGTGTGTGTGGTGGTGCTGACCGGTGTCTGATTTCCGTGACTGGTATGTGTATATACAGGCCGGTGGTGCTGGCCGGTGTCTGATTTCCGTGACTGGGTGTGTGGTGGTGCCGACTGGTGTCTGATTTCCGTGACTGGTATGTGTATATACGGGCCGGTGGTGCTGAACGGTGTCTGATTTCCGTGACTGGTGTGTGTGGTGGTGCTGGCCGGTGTCTGATTTCCGTGACTGGTGGGTGTGGTGGTGCTGACCGGTGTCTGATTTCCGTGACTGGTGTGTGTGGTGGTGCTGACCGGTGTCTGATTTCCGTGACTGGTATGTGTATATACAGGCCGGTGGTGCTGAACGGTGTCTGATTTCCGTGACTGGGTGTGTGTGGTGGTGCCGCCGGGTGTCTGATTTCCGTGACTGGTATGTGTATATACAGGCCGGTGGTGCTGAACGGTGTCTGATTTCCGTGACTGGTGTGTGTGGTGGTGCTGGCCGGTGTCTGATTTCCGTGACTGGTGGGTGTGGTGGTGCTGACCGGTGTCTGATTTCCGTGACTGGTGGGTGTGGTGGTGCCGCCGGGTGTCTGATTTCCGTGACTGGTATGTGTATATACAGGCCGGTGGTGCTGACCGGTGTCTGATTTCCGTGACTGGTGGGTGTGGTGGTGCTGACCGGTGTCTGATTTCCGTGACTGGTGGGTGTGGTGGTGCCGCCGGGTGTCTGATTTCCGTGACTGGTATGTGTATATACAGGCCGGTGGTGCTGACCGGTGTCTGATTTCCGTGACTGGTATGTGTATATACAGGCCGGTGGTGCTGACCGGTGTCTGATTTCCGTGACTGGGTGTGTGTGGTGGTGCTGACCGGTGTCTGATTTCCGTGACTGGTATGTGTATATACAGGCCGGTGGTGCTGAACGGTGTCTGATTTCCGTGACTGGTGTGTGTGTGGTGGTGCCGACGGGTGTCTGATTTCCGTGACTGGTATGTGTATATACAGGCCGGTGGTGCTGGCCAGTGTCTGATTTCCGTGACTGGGTGTGTGGTAGTGCTGACCGGTGTCTGATTTCCGTGACTGGTGTGTGTGGTGGTGCTGACCGGTGTCTGATTTCCGCGACTGGTGTGTGTGTGGTGGTGCTGACCGGTGTCTGATTTCCGTGACTGGTATGTGTATATACAGGCCGGTGGTGCTGGCCGGTGTCTGATTTCCGTGACTGGTGTGTGTGTGGTGGTGCTGACCGGTGTCTGATTTCCGTGACTGGGTGTGTGTGTGGTGGTGCTGACCGGTGTCTGATTTCCGTGACTGGTATGTGTATATACAGGCCGGTGGTGCTGACCGGTGTCTGATTTCCGTGACTGGTGTGTGTATATACAGGCCGGTGGTGCTGGCCGGTGTCTGATTTCCGTGACTGGTGTGTGCGGTGGTGCTGACCGGTGTCTGATTTCCGTGACTGGTGTGTGCGGTGGTGCTGGCCGGTGTCTGATTTCCGTGACTGGGTGTGCGGTGGTGCTGGCCGGTGTCTGATTTCCGTGACTGGGTGTGTGGTGGTGCCGCCGGGTGTCTGATTTCCGTGACTGGTATGTGTATATACAGGCCGGTGGTGCTGGCCGGTGTCTGATTTCCGTGACTGGTGTGTGCGGTGGTGCTGACCGGTGTCTGATTTCCGTGACTGGTGTGTGTGGTGGTGCTGGCCGGTGTCTGATTTCCGTGACTGGGTGTGTGTATGTGTGTGTATTTACAGTGCCGTGATACTGGCCGGTGGCACAATGCAGCCCGTGTCTGAGTTCCGGGACCAGCTGCTGGTGGCGGCCGGCGCCGAGCCCGCTCGGGTGACCGTGTTCAGCTGCGGCCACGTGGTGCCACCCGATCAGCTGCTGACAATCAGCCTGTCCGCCGGCCCGTCCGGCGCTGAGCTGATGTTCAACTACCAGAACCGGGCACTGCCCGCCACCGTGAGTGCATACTACATACTCAGACTCCTACACTGCCCCCCCCCCCCGCCCACCGTGAGTATGTACATACTCAGACTCCTACACTCGGGCAGGACACTACGCGCCATTGTAAGTGCCGGGAGACACCAGTCACATGGATAATTTTTATGATGAAATGTGACATTTATTTGTTGTGTCATGCTAGTAACTGGTTTTACAAACGAAGTTTATCCTAGCCTTAAAAAAATGCGCCTTGTTCGACTGATTTCCGGCTCGATTTTATAACTTCGAATATGTGATGATAACTTTGGAACAAACTTCTTGGATGACTGGTGTCATCTGATGAAATGCAACGCGTCGATACCCTTGCATCTGGGCATTCCAGGACAGATCGACAAGCGAAACCCCCCAAATTAACACCCTACATATCATATTTTGATATAAGTCCGTTATAGGGGTTATCTGGGGCGCCAAATCACGCTGTGCAAGTTTCAGCTCGATTGGAGTTACGGATGCCGAGTTATAGCCTCCGGCATTTTCGTGAGGTCACCTTGCATGACTTTGCCGATCAGCCAATAACTCCACAACACATTATCCAATTCCTAGAAACCCCTACATTTTCTGAATGGCAATGAAGTGAGGACCATCATCCCAGGCCCAGTTTTGTGTGTGGATTCTGACGAAATGACCCATGACCTCTGGTGAGGTCTGACCTGAGCACAGTGATTTTTTTTATATTTGTAAAATCTACTTTGGAAAGTTGTCTTTGCACAGGGGAAAAATTGGTGATGGATGTTTTCTATAAATGTACTTTTTAATTGCTTAAAATGACGCGTTTTTCTCTTTTCACCAAACAAATATGTATTGTTCCATGATGACATGTATTGCGGTGTCTGTGTCATACGAAGGTTTCAAGTTGCAATATAAGTCACTTGAAGGTTAAGTTGCGTGCATTTCTTGATGACCCAGGTCCAATTGTTGCTCAGTGACCTCTGCAAGGTCAACTGAGGTCACCTGAGGTCACCAACACTTTTCTTGTCAATAACTCTTGCTAGAATAAAGATAGAGACGTGCGAATGACACCACTCTCTTTGTCTAGTCGAGTCGCCTCGCCCCATATGCAACATGACGTACCTGGGTCACCAAATAACCTTGACCTGAGGTCATTTGAAGTTGACCTAACCAGGTCACCATTAATATGTTTCGAAGTGCCTTGACGAGACAAACACGATGGTGTCAAAATGATTGCTCTATGTTTAATCGATACAAAGTTAGTACACAAGTTAGTGTTGCTTGTGTTGTTATTGTTAGCATTGTTTGATTCTTGTGATTAACGCTTATGTTTGTTACGTTGTCATTGTGTTCATGTGTTCCGACATAGCTTCTGTCTGTGCAGCTCTGTCGCTCACCGCCGTCGCCGAGCACTCATCGGATGCTTTCCGTTTCAGTCACCAGCACCTCTCCGGGGATAACTGACCGCATAGATAAACAGTCGTCTAAATACCGAGCCGTCCTCCGACCGTCGCCGCCGTCTGGGAGATCTGTCTGTCCACCTGGCACACCATCACCACCGTCACAGCCAGAGGCGTATCGGGTCCCCCCTGCTGCTGGTAAACACCTCCCACTGAACACTCAGCTGCACATCCACCACGCTCCACGTACCATCTCAAACGGACAATGGACAAGACTTGGGACATTCCTAGACGTACAATTCCTTTTAATAATCAGCGGCATAGAAACAAATCCTGGACCCCCACAACAACCACATCCACAGCAGACCCTCTTAATTTCACATGTCAACATTAACAGTATTACCGCCGGAACCAAAATTGACGAACTCCAGCAATTTGTAGACACGCATGACATAACAATTCTGGCACTCACAGAGACAAAGCTGACCAATGAAATTGCAGACAGTCAATACAAATTACATGGTTTCCACGCACCCCTGACACGACATAGAGACAGACACGGTGGCGGAGTTGCTATCTATATACATACATCACTACCATTTAAAAGACTGAATCAGTTAGAATTGGGTGATGAAGAATGGGTGTGGGCAAAAATGAAGCTGCGAGACACTTCATTATTAATATGCTGTGTATACCTACCACCAAATTTAACAGCTGATAGACTACAACTATTTATTAATAACTTGACCGAATCGGCATGCCAAGCCACAATCCAAAATACATCAGCGACTTTCATATTGGGAGACTTTAATACAGGCAATATTTACCTCGACCACCAATTTGACCGTCACAGTGGCATCACATCTTTCGATCACACACTCAAAGACGTAGCAGACATGTTAAATCTACAGCAAATCATAAACCAGCCCACCAGAATCACCAGCAACTGCGGAAACTTGCGAGACCTCATTTTCACAACTAACTGTAACAAAGTCATAGACAGTGGTACACTTTCGTCTTTCTCGAATCTCGATCATCTCCCAGTCTACGTGAAAATTGACGCAACGCTACCAACAACAAATGCAGAGCCAACACATGCGGTCATTTGGGACTACTCAAAATTGAACGCTCCCCTTCTCACCAGTCTTCTGTTAAATACTGATTGGACGGGCATATTAAACAATGACATTGACACAGCGACATATTTATTCGTATCCGCAATACATAAAGCCGCCACTGCTTCAATTCCAATTAGACGCAAAACAATTTATCCACAACAAAAACCATGGATGACTTCCGAATTTAAAAGGAACATCAGAAAGCGTGATAGACTATTTAAAATTGCGAAACAGACACAGACTAACTTTAATTGGGACAGATGGAGATACCAAAGAAACCTGGTGACATCAATAAACAGACGACTCAAGGACGAATATTTACAAAATCAAGTACAAAAATTACTGTCTCAAAAACTTAATCCTTACAAATATCATCAAATACTACGCACCATTACAGGACAAGCACGAGACGACAACATTCCTCCACTTCAAACAGACAATGGAGATATAATCAACGACGACGTCGAAAAAGCGTCATTACTAAACAATTATTTTGTTGCTCAATCAACACTGAACATTCCAGAGACACAAGAACCCCCACTAAGCAACATACCAGAAGCTCCAACACTAGACAACATAACTACTTCCGAACAAGAGGTCTTACGTATTCTAAATTCACTAGATTCAAATAAATCAACAGGACCCGACGGAATACCAGTTAAATTACTCAAGCTCATTGCCTTATTGATTGCCAAACCACTGTCGCAACTCTTCAATAAATCTTTGACAGAGGGACGGTTCCCGAGTAAATTTAAAGAAGCAGATGTCAAACCAATTTTCAAAAACAAAGGTTCACCATCGGATCACAAATGCTACCGACCAATCAGCATTCTTTCAGCACTTTCTAAAGTTTTTGAGAAAATTGTTTATAGAAATGTATACGATCACTTCACAGAACATTCCCTTCTCTCCGACAAACAAAGCGGCTACCGACAGCATCACAGTACACAACAACTACTGTACTTGACACACAACCTCTATAAATCACTGGACTTGGGACATGACTTTACTGCGATTTACCTAGACATATCCAAATATTTCGACAAAATATGGCATAAAGGACTACTGTATAAATGCAAAAACGAATTTGGTATCACAGGACGACTGCTAGACTGGTTCACATCGTATTTGAAAGACAGACGAGTAAAATTACGAGACACCTATTCGACGACGCAAACAATAAATGTCGGCTGTCCGCAGGGATCTGTTTTAGGACCGTTACTTGCACTCATTTATTTAAATGGACTCTCGAATCGAACTCAGCATGACATTCTTTTCTTTGCAGACGACACATCTATTTACGCTTCATACGCAAAGACAGACCTACTGACGACGCAACTTTCTCTCCAAAAGGACTTAGACGAAATATCTAAATATGGTCGAGAATGGGCTATCACGTTCAATACAACAAAAACAATTCAACAAACATTCACACACAAGCTCCAATACCAATCACCAGCCCTCACCTTTGGAGGTGATCCCATACCAGTTCACGACAATCATACACATCTTGGTATAACCTTCTCTAAAGACCTTCGTTTTCACCAACACATCAAAACCATATGCCGCAAAATAAACATTGTACTTAATCCCCTGTATAAGATAGCAAAATACATACCAAGCCCATTCTCGACGAAATCTACAAAACATACATCCGACCTCACTTTGACTACTGCGACGCCATCTATGACGGTCACGTCACAGTACAAGACTTGACGAAATTAGAGACACTACAGAACAGAGCTGCCAGACTTGTTACAGGTGGACTTTTCAGGACATCTACTGACAAACTACTCACAGAACTAGGGTGGGATAAGCTGACAACAAGACGACGAATACACAGACTGACGCTTTACCACAAATTTAACACTGCAGAACATCTCCCACACTACATCACAGCCATCATCCCAAGCACCCGTGCACAAGACACACACAGACACCTCAGAAACGCAAATAGACACACTACAACCACCAGCAACACATCATATAAGAGGTAATTTTTTCCTACAACAATCGGACAATGGAACGAGTTAACACAGGACACACAGCAACTCACGCACACAACCTTAAAAAAAAAAACAGATTTGCCAGCAGCTGGGGGCACCTAGTCCGCCTAGCTACTACATTGCAGGTTCAAAAAAGGGAAACATCCTTCACGCCCGGCTCAGAATGAACATGTCCCATTTAAATTCCCATTCATTCACAATTCATAAAGCAGACACCAGAATGCCGATGCGGACACCATAACGAAAACGTCAGCCACTTCATTCTTACCTGTCCATACTATGAAAATCAACGAAACAGCATGTTCGATAGATTATCCCACACATTATGTATAAACTTCAGACGCATACCTCCAAAACATCAGTTAAACATTTTACTCCACGGCACAGATCTCAGCGGAGGCGACGGTTCGGCAGCGGCACTCCACTTTCAAAACTTTTTGTTGAGTTCAAAAAGATTTGCCCATCTTTAATACAACTTTCTTTGCATGTACTAACATTTTATATTATATTTACTTCCATTACCATGTTGCCGATAAAGGTGTTCATTCCTCACATCTTCGGAGAGGTGCTGGGGGCTTGGGCAACTTCCAATTCCAGTCCTGTGAGCTGTGCCGTGGCGGCGGTCGCAGTTTAAGTAAAACTTTTTCCTAATGATTTAGACTTGGCGCTTTAATTTAAGCATCGCTTTTGCGCCTGTCTGATTTATGTTTTGTATGTTACATGGACTTTATGTTTAATAAACTTGGTTATGATGATGATGATGATGATGATGATGCTAGTAAAAAAAGTTGTTCGTGAATACCTTTTTATTTATTAAACATAGAGTAATCATTTTAACACCAATCGTGTTTTTCTCGTCAAGGCGCTTCGAATCATATAATGGTGTTAACTTCTTAGGTCAACTTCAAAATTTTAACTTCAAAGTTAGGTCAACTTCAAAATTTGACTTCAGGTCAAGGTCATTGGGTGACCCAGGTACGTCATGTTGCATATGGGGAGACGCGACTCGTCGAGACAAACACAGTGGTGTCATTCGCACGTCTCTATCTGTATTATATCAATAGTTATTGGCACAAAAGTGCTGGTGACCTCAAATGACCTCAGCTGACCTTCCAGAGGTCACTGAGCAACAAATGCACCTGGGTCATCAAGAAATGCACCCAACTTAACCTTCAAGTGGCTTATATTGCAACCTGAAACCTTCGTATGACACAGACACTGCAATAAATTCCATCATTGGACAATTCATCATTTGTGTGTTGGTGGAAAGAGAAAAACGCGTCATTTTGAGCAATTAAAAAGTAGGTACATTTATAGAAAGCAACTATCTCCAATTTTGTGCCGTGCAAAGACAACTTGCCAAAGTATATTTTAAAGATATAAAACAAAATTATTTTCACTGCGCTCGTGTCAAGGTCAGGTCACCAGAGGTCACGGGTTATTTCGTCAGAAACCACACACACAACTGGGCCTGGGATGATGGTCCTCACTTCATTGCCATTCAGAAAATGTGGGGGTTTCTAGGAATTGGATAATTGGTTGTGGAGTTATTGCCTGATCGGCTAAGTCATGCAAGGTGGTCTCACGAAAATGCCGGAGGCTGTAACTCGGCAGCCGTAACTCCAATCGAGCTGAAACTTGCACAGCGCGATTTGGCGCCCCAGATAACCTCTATAACAGACTTTCATCGAAATCGGGGATGTACATTGTACATGGTGCGCATTAAGTCCTGGCCGCTTCCAGCATTTTCACAGAACACATATATTTTCGTATTTATTCCCAAAATGCAGTTGCACACAACAACTTAGGGACATTTGAAGTCTATGTCTCGATGTAGCCGCCGCTGGCCTCGATGACGGCCTCCACACGGCCTCGGAAGGAGCGACAGGTGTTGGCGATGTAGGCCTCCTCCATCCCATCCCAGGCCTCCACGATGTGAGCCTTGAGAGACTCCAGGTTGGGATGGGATATCACCTGAACATCCTCCTGTAAAACGCTCCAGATGCTGTAGTCGAGCGGGTTCAGATCGGGTGACTGGGGTGGCCACATCAGAAATGTGTCTCTCCTCCGAGCTCGTCCACCAGCTTCTACTGGATGGCGTTGGCGTTGTGTGCGGGCGCCCCGTCCTGCTGGGACACAAAGTTTCCATCCGGGTAGGTGTCCTTGATCCAGGGGATGACCTCCGTGTCCAACAGACGCTCGTACACCTCCCTGTTGATCTTCTCGTTGGCGTCCGCGAAGATGATATGACACTTCTTGCCGTCGGAACCGACCACCCCGAGGACCATGCTGTTCTGCGGATGCTTGTTGACTGGGTTAAATCGAACCCAGGGGTCGACCTCGTCCACAGGGAGGTCCGATAGGTATCTGGAGTTCCTCCTGTTCAGATGGGCGTCAACATGAAACAACTTCTCGTTGGAGAAGATCCTGACAAAGTTGGCCGCCCCGCGCAGGTAGCCAGCGTCAAGTTGTTGTTTCCTCTGGTTATCCATAACTAAACATGAAAATGAGGGGCTTTAATCCTCCCCACAGGGTGGCTGGAGTCAGAGGGGTCACGCCCCAGGTCATTGGCACACTGCCAACCAATCAGAGTCGACGTAAACAGGCCAGGCGTAAAGCGTCCAGAACTTAATGCGCACCCTGTAGGGTGTTCCACCTCGTCGATCTGTCCTGGAATGGCCCATCTAACAAAGGTGTCGTCACCCTCAGATGAACGAGCTCGGCCGCGTGCTGCTGAACCTGTGCACGCTGGTTCCCGCCGGTATTGTCTGCTTCCTGCCTTCCTACGACTACGCCGCCTCAACCATCGCCCACCTGACCACCACTGGCGTGATGACCAAAATCGCCTCCAAAAAACAGGTCAGCGGTACATGTGAACGGTGCTGATCAGACCGATATAAAGGGGTAGCAGTGGCATTCTCCATGAATTACAGTCTGAGGTTGAAGTGATTTATTTTCGATAAATGTGTTTCTTACATTATCTGACTAACTTTTCGCTGCTAAACTCAATCCTTGTTCATAAAACAATAACTAGCTACTAATACAGGACGATGTTTCACCTTCGTATTGGTTTTGAACTGAGATAGCCATATCTTTGGCCGTTATTAAAATGTCGAAAATACTAAAGTCATTTTCCAAAAAACTTAGCCGTTTTTAAGCAATTTAATTTATAGTTTGCAAAATGGGGTCTAGGCTAGTGCCGCCGCTGATTGGCTGACAGCGACTTTGTCAGCCAATCCCACTTTGTCAGCCAATCAGCGGCGGTCTATAGCTCAATAATGACGTCATCATCCCAAATTTAAAAACGTCATTTGTATAAAGTTAAGTGACTTTTCGAGAGATAAAAATATCACCATCGTTTTCAGCAGCACTTACTTCATATATTCGACTACAACCAGCGTATATTTGACAACTTTCAGAAAAGTGAAACAGAAATGTTCAAAATGTTCTTTCAGAAATGTTCACCTTTAACATGAGGTTTTGGACTGAGAGCAGATTTATACAGCAGATCTAAAAATGGGTTGTGGTGAAATAATTACCTCCCTACGTTAAGTAATTTCGACACAGGACTAGTGGTCCCGGTTTCATGTCCGCTGTTCCAGGCCACGATCGGGATATGAACGCTCGCCGCCGGAGGCAGGTACACTCTCTGGCACGTAGTCTCTGATCACGACGCCTCGTTGATATCCGCTCAGCCGCCCGGGCGGCGCGGCGGCCCCTTGTCAGAGACTGTACTTGGCGTCAGGCGGAGCGGGGCGGAGCCAGAACGCCAGCTACCATCGTACGATTTCTCGTGAAATAGAAAGAGAAACTTACTTGTTTATCCACATATATCCATCAGTTGTCCAAACCAAAGTAATTTTCGTAGTTTTGAGCTCAAGATGCACCGTATGGTTGCATTTCAAGACAACTTCCAAGGTGACCTATTCCCTTGAACAACTTGGAACCAATTCAACCTTTTTATTCAACTTATCCCCGTGTTGAGGTAATCCCTTTGTCCGTCGGATCCCAATAACAACCCGGTTTGCTGCCAGCCCATGCATGTTCAGCCGCGATGCTCAGCTGTTCAGCATGTTCAGCCGCGATGCTCAGCTGTTCAGCATGTTCAGCTGCGTTTAGTGGCAGATAGGTCCCTGGCTAGGTCGATGGGTGGTGTACACAGTGCCGTGCACACCGGCCCCAGTCTGACCTGACCTCCGTCGTCGGTCCGGCAGGTGTTCCGGGAGCCCCGTCAGTCAAACCGCGCCGACGCCGTGCTGGCCCAGTACTCGGCGGCGGCCAGAGCCACCGGCCAGCCGCCCCCGGCCGTGTCGGGAGCCATCTTGTTCTGTGTCGTCGGTAAGTTTTACTTAGAGTCAAATATCAGCAAAACTGCAACACACTGCACACTCTACACTGCAACACAATACACACTGTACACTGCACACAATGCACACTGCAACACAATGTACACTGCAACACAATGCACACTGCAACACACTGCCCACTGCAACACAATATACACTGCAACACAATATACACTTCAACACACTGCAACACAATACACACTGCAACACGGTGCACACTGCAACACAATGTACAATGCAACATAATACACACTGCAACACAATACACACTGCAACACAATGTACATTGCAACACAATACACACTGCAACATAATACACACTGCAACACAATACACACTGCAACACGGTGCACACTGCAACACAATGTACACTGCAACACGGTGCACATCTGTTGATTATTTTCATGACTGCTTAATGGCGGTTACCCTGTTCAGAAACTCAATTATCATGTAAGCAGGGGCGTCGCTACCGGGGGTCCGGGTGCCCCGGACCTCCTCCCCCCCCCCCCCCCCCACACACACACACACACACACACACACACACACACACACACACACACACACACACACACACACACACACACACACACACACACACACACACACACACACACACACACACACACACACACACACACACACACACACACACACACACACACACACACACACACACACACACACACACACACACACACACACACACACACACACACACACACACACACACACACACACACACACACACACACACACACACACACACACACACACACACACACACACACACACACACACACACACACACACACACACACACACACACACACACACACACACACACACACACACACACACACACACACACACACACACACACACACACACACACACACACACACACACACACACACACACACACACACACACACACACACACACACACACACACACACACACACACACACACACACACACACACACACACACACACACACACACACACACACACACACACACACACACACACACACACACACACACACACACACACACACACACACACACACACACACACACACACACACACACACACACACACACACACACACACACACACACACACACACACACACACACACACACACACACACACACACACACACACACACACACACACACACACACACACACCCACACACCCACACGCACACGCACACGCACACGCACACGCACACGCACACGCACACGCACACGCACACGCACACGCACACGCACACGCACACGCACACGCACACGCACACGCACACGCACACGCACACGCACACGCACACGCACACGCACACGCACACGCACACGCACACGCACACGCACACGCACACGCACACGCACACGCACCCGCACCCGCACGCTCGCTCGCTCGCTCACCGCGCGCGCACGATCTACCCGTCCAATTTTCACAAATCAAACGGTGTTTGATTCCCCTCAAGACGATCTACATTTCTAAAAATAAAATACAAATTGATAGGGGGCAACAGGGGGCAAAAACTACAAATATTAGAGGTATTTTTTTATAAAAAATTATTAAAGGGAAATGATCACCCTTTTCCACAAAAATGGAGTTAGCACCTGCAATCGATGGATCAGGCCAAAATATGATGTAAATTCATCACATTTTGCATATAAACATTCATACCGAAAGATATTGGCAGTTTCCTACCGATAAGCGATCCACGCTTATATCGGTCGGTACTCAGCAAGTACTCGGTAACGAATTCAGTAAATTAGCCTCCCTACGCATTGTTATTTATCATGAAGGTATGCAATATGTTCCCTGCATTCTATCTTTTGCGAATATGTGCCAAACTTTTATGAACAGTTAACAATCATTTGAAAAGGTGCATTGAAATCGGCAGTTTAGCTTGGCCCGGACGGCGACCTATTTAGTGTCGGCGATTTGTTTATAAGTGCCCATTCATGAACGTTGAACAGATTGATGCAAAAGCGCCAGATGTTGCGCTTTCCAATAGTGGAGGGAAAATACCGATTATTAATTTTCCCAAACTTCCAACTTTGAATTAGGTGAGGTGAGCGGTTCCTGTGAACGGTGCTGGTCAGGCCAATCTATTTCTTTTAGTTGAATTTCCACTTATATTGTTTTTGCTTATTTTTTGTTTCGATATCGATAAAACGATCGCCACTATAGTGAAGGAATTCAGAGGGAAGAACGTGTTATGTAAAACGGCGCACCTAAGACAATAAACAATCGATACGAACATCGAACAATGTTAACAAACCGTCAAAGCAAAATGACCGTCGAGGTTCTGTTCGGGGCCTGCTGCTGCTATCAGCGCTCACGAGCTGTTTTGTCGAAATGCTATTGCCCGGCGATAACGATATGCTAGCAAATTTGTAGCGATATTTCGATATTAGCAATGCTTCTAGTAGTGGTAAGCCCTTTGGGGTCTACCCGATAACTTTTCGCTACCAGCCAGTTCCTGGGGTCTTTGGAATATATCAGCAACTAGTGTGAATCTGGAGAAATGAAAGGCATGGTTCGATTCAGAAAATTATGTTCTATAAACCGGTGTCAAAAAAGCGATGTCAGTAGACACACTCCCTTTAACCCGAGCATCCAAGACGTTAATCGTAGCGGAAACGGAACTGAAGAACGGACACATAGCTACCATTTTACGAGTGATTCAATAGTAACCCAGGTATCACAAACACTACGTGTCGTACGCCTGTTACATGTACATCCTTCGCACACGGTGTGCTGCCGGAGGCTAACGCCTCACGTGTATTGTGTTTATAGACGCTATTATAACATGGTAGTTGCGGTTCCATTGCGCACAAGTCAGCACCGTCACTGTATTCCAGGCGGCAAAATGAGCGAGGGCATCAACTTCAACGACGACCTGTGCCGCTGCGTGATGGTGGTCGGTCTGCCCTATCCCAACGCCAAGTCCCCGGAACTGGTGGAGAAAATGAAGTTCCTCGACGCGAATGTGGTATGTGCGGTCAACTTTGTTGGTCTGAGCTTCTGACAGTGTGGTCTGATGTCGAGTGTTTTACTGGAGGAGTCTCTGCTCGATGTATGATCGTGTTTTTGTACGCACATTTGTTGTTAGGTTCTGCTCTCTTGACCATTTCAAACATGTATGTTTTAAATTTCTCATTACGAAACCCTACCTCCCTCTGAGCACTCGTGATTTGTATCATTAAATACACTTTTCACTTCACTTTTCAATTCAGTTTTCACTCCTCAATACATTGCCACACTCAATACATTGTATTGTAGTGGACCCAGAGTGTATTGCAACACAAATCGGTGCACCTGTCTTGTGTCCATCACCGTCTGTGTGCTGTTCTCAGAAGCGGTCAGAGGACGCCAGGTCCGCCGGTCAGGTGCTGTATGAGAATCTCTGTACGTCTGTGTGCTGTTCTCAGAAACGGTCAGAGGACGCCAGGTCCCCGGGTCAGGTGCTGTATGAGAATCTCTGTACGTCTGTGTGCTGTTCTCAGAAGCGGTCAGAGGACGCCAGGTCCCCGGGTCAGGTGCTGTATGAGAATCTCTGTACGTCTGTGTGCTGTTCTCAGAAGCGGTCAGAGGACGCCAGGTCCCCGGGTCAGGTGCTGTATGAGAATCTCTGTACGTCTGTGTGCTGTTCTCAGAAGCGGTCAGAGGACGCCCGGTCCCCCGGTCAGGTGCTGTATGAGAATCTCTGTACGTCTGTGTGCTGTTCTCAGAAGCGGTCAGAGGACGCCAGGTCCCGCGTCAGGTGCTGTATGAGAATCTCTGTACGTCTGTGTGCTGTTCTCAGAAGCGGTCAGAGGACGCCAGGTCCCCCGGTCAGGTGCTGTATGAGAATCTCTGTACGTCTGTGTGCTGTTCTCAGAAGCGGTCAGAGGACGCCAGGTCCGCCGGTCAGGTGCTGTATGAGAATCTCTGTACGTCTGTGTGCTGTTCTCAGAAGCGGTCAGAGGACGCCAGGTCCCCCGGCCAGGTGCTGTATGAGAATCTCTGTACGTCTGTGTGCTGTTCTCAGAAGCGGTCAGAGGACGCCAGGCCCCCCCGGCCAGGTGCTGTATGAGAATCTCTGTACGTCTGTGTGCTGTTCTCAGAAGCGGTCAGAGGACGCCAGGTCCCCGGGTCAGGTGCTGTATGAGAATCTCTGTACGTCTGTGTGCTGTTCTCAGAAGCGGTCAGAGGACGCCAGGTCCCCGGGTCAGGTGCTGTATGAGAATCTCTGTACGTCTGTGTGCTGTTCTCAGAAGCGGTCAGAGGACGCCAGGTCCCCGGGTCAGGTGCTGTATGAGAATCTCTGTACGTCTGTGTGCTGTTCTCAGAAGCGGTCAGAGGACGCCAGGTCCCCGGGTCAGGTGCTGTATGAGAATCTCTGTACGTATGTGTGCTGTTCTCAGAAGCGGTCAGAGGACGCCAGGTCCCCGGGTCAGGTGCTGTATGAGAATCTCTGTACGTCTGTGTGCTGTTCTCAGAAGCGGTCAGAGGACGCCAGGTCCCCGGGTCAGGTGCTGTATGAGAATCTCTGTACGTCTGTGTGCTGTTCTCAGAAGCGGTCAGAGGACGCCAGGTCCCCGGGTCAGGTGCTGTATGAGAATCTCTGTACGTCTGTGTGCTGTTCTCAGAAGCGGTCAGAGGACGCCCGGTCCCCCGGTCAGGTGCTGTATGAGAATCTCTGTATGAAGGCCGTCAACCAGTCTATCGGACGCGCCATACGGCACAAGTGAGTTTCAGGCACCGGCTGGTAGCTGGTGTAATCGAGTCCGACCTCGTCACTCAAATAAATGTCGTATCAGCGTATTTTCAAGCTGATTTATACCTTATTCGTCCATTGCATGTCAAAAAGTACTCTGAGGGGTATACAATATGGAGCTCGGGACCCTTCGGTTACCCGATGTGTTCAAGGAAATATACTTAGTGTCTATACATGTTCACCGAGCACCGTACACGCTTTGTGCTGCGTACGCAATACATAACCGAGGGCACTTACGACTATTAGTAAAGTAACTTTCTTACGACTGTGTGTGACAGGATGCGTGCCGCCTGACTGCCCCAGGAATGACTACGACTGTGTGTGACAGGATGCGTGCCGCCTGACTGCCCCAGGAATGACTACGCCTGTGTGAGACAGGATGCGTGCCGCCTGACTGCCCCAGGAATGACTACGCCTGTGTGAGACAGGATGCGTGCCGCCTGACTGCCCCAGGAATGACTACGACTGTGTGAGACAGGATGTGTGCCGCCTGACTGTCCCAGGAATGACTACGCCTGTGTGTGAGACAGGATGCGTGCCGCCTGACTGCCCCAGGAATGACTACGCCTGTGTGAGACAGGATGCGTGCCGCCTGACTGCCCCAGGAATGACTACGCCTGTGTGAGACAGGATGCGTGCCTGACTGTCCCAGGAATGACCTAGACTGTGTGAGACAGGATGCGTGCCGCCTGACTGCCCCAGGAATGACTACGACTGTGTGAGACAGGATGCGTGCCGCCTGACTGCCCAGGAATGACTACGCCTGTGTGAGACAGGATGCGTGCCTGACTGTCCCAGGAATGACTACGACTGTGTGAGACAGGATGCGTGCCGCCTGACTGCCCCAGGAATGACTACGCCTGTGTGAGACAGGATACGTGCCGCCTGACTTCCCCAGGAATGACTACGCCTGTGTGAGACAGGATGCGTGCCTGACTGTCCCAGGAATGACTACGACTGTGTGAGACAGGATGCGTGCCGCTGACTGCCCCAGGAATGACTACGACTGTGTGAGACAGGATGTGTGCCGCCTGACTGTCCCAGGAATGACTACGCCTGTGTGAGACAGGATGCGTGCCGCCTGACTTCCCCAGGAATGACTACGCCTGTGTGAGACAGGATGCGTGCCTGACTGTCCCAGGAATGACTACGACTGTGTGAGACAGGATGCGTGCCGCCTGACTGCCCCAGGAATGACTACGACTGTGTGAGACAGGATGTGTGCCGCCTGACTGTCCCAGGAATGACTACGCCTGTGTGAGACAGGATGCGTGCCTGACTGTCCAGGAATGACTACGACTGTGTGAGACAGGATGCGTGCCGCCTGACTGTCCCAGGAATGACTACGACTGTGTGAGACAGGATGTGTGCCGCCTGACTGTCCCAGGAATGACTACGCCTGTGTGTGAGACAGGATGCGTGCCGCCTGACTTCCCCAGGAATGACTACGCCTGTGTGAGACAGGATGCGTTCCGCCTGACTTCCCCAGGAATGACTACGACTGTGTGTGACAGGATGCGTGCCGCCTGACTGCCCCAGGAATGACTACGCCTGTGTGGAGACAGGATGCGTGCCGCTGACTTCCCCAGGAATGACTACGCCTGTGTGAGACAGGATGCGTGCCGCCTGACTTCCCCAGGAATGACTACGACTGTGTGAGACAGGATGTGTGCCGCCTGACTGTCCCAGGAATGACTACGCCTGTGTATGAGACAGGATGCGTGCCGCCTGACTTCCCAGGAATGACTACGCCTGTGTGCGACATGATGCGTGCCTGACTGCCCCAGGAATGACTACGACTGTGTGAGACAGGATGCGTGCCGCCTGACTGTCCCAGGAATGACTACGACTGTGTGAGACAGGATGCGTGCCTGACTTCCCCAGGAATGACTACGACTGTGTGAGACAGGATGCGTGCCGCCTGACTTCCCCAGGAATGACTACGCCTGTGTGAGACAGGATGCGTGCCGCCTGACTTCCCCAGGAATGACTACGCCTGTGTGTGACAGGATGCGTGCCTGACTGCCCCAGGAATGACTACGCCTGTGTGTGACAGGATGCGTGCCTGACTTCCCCAGGAATGACTACGACTGTGTGAGACAGGATGCGTGCCGCCTGACTGCCCAGGAATGACTACGACTGTGTGAGACAGGATGCGTGCCGCCTGACTGCCCCAGGAATGACTACGACTGTGTGAGACAGGATGCGTGCCGCCTGACTGCCCCAGGAATGACTACGACTGTGTGAGACAGGATGCGTGCCGCCTGACTGCCCCAGGAATGACTACGACTGTGTGAGACAGGATGCGTGCCGCCTGACTGTCCCAGGAATGACTACGACTGTGTGAGACAGGATGCGTCCCGCCTGACTGTCCAGGAATGACTACGCCTGTGTGTGACAGGATGCGTGCCTGACTTCCCCAGGAATGACTACGCCTGTGTGAGACAGGATGCGTGCCGCCTGAACTTCCCCAGGAATGACTACGCCTGTGTGTGACAGGATGCGTGCCTGACTTCCCCAGGAATGACTACGACTGTGTGAGACAGGATGCGTGCCGCCTGACTTCCCCAGGAATGACTACGCCTGTGTGAGACAGGATGCGTTCCGCCTGACTTCCCCAGGAATGACTACGCCTGTGTGCGACATGATGCGTGCCTGACTGCCCCAGGAATGACTACGACTGTGTGAGACAGGATGCGTGCCGCCTGACTGTCCCAGGAATGACTACGACTGTGTGAGACAGGATGCGTGCCTGACTTCCCCAGGAATGACTACGACTGTGTGAGACAGGATGCGTGCCGCCTGACTGCCCCAGGAATGACTACGACTGTGTGAGACAGGATGCGTGCCGCCTGACTGCCCCAGGAATGACTACGACTGTGTGAGACAGGATGCGTGCCGCCTGACTGCCCCAGGAATGACTACGTCTGTGTGAGACAGGATGCGTGCCGCCTGACTGTCCCAGGAATGACTACGCCTGTGTGTGTGAGACAGGATGCGTGCCGCCTGACTGCCCCAGGAATGACTACGGCTGTGTGTGTGACAGGATGCGTGCCTGACTGTCCCAGGAATGACTACGCCTGTGTGTGACAGGATGCGTGCCGCCTGACTGTCCCAGTAATGACTACGCCTGTGTGTGACAGGATGCGTGCCTGACTGTCCCAGGAATGACTACGCCTGTGTGTGACAGGATGCGTGCCGCCTGACTGTCCCAGGAATGACTACGCCTGTGTGTGACAGGATGCGTGCCGCCTGACTGTCCCAGGAATGACTACGCCTGTGTGTGACGGGGTGCGTGCCGCCTGACTGTCCCAGGAATGACTACGCCTGTGTGTGTGTGTGTGTGTGTGTGTGTGTGTGTGTGTGTGTGTGTGTGTGTGTGTGTGTGTGTGTGTGTGTGTGTGTGTGTGTGTGTGTGTGTGTGTGTGTGTCTGTGTCTGTGTCTGTGTCTGTGTCGGTCTGTGTCTGTGTCTGTGTCTGTGTCTGTGTCTGTGTCTGTGTCTGTGTCTGTGTCTGTGTCTGTGTCTGTGTCTGTGTCTGTGTCTGTGTCTGTGTCTGTGTCTGTGTCTGTGTCTGTGTCTGTGTCTGTGTCTGTGTCTGTGTCTGTGTCTGTGTCTGTGTCTGTGTCTGTGTCTGTGTCTGTGTCTGTGTCTGTGTCTGTGTCTGTGTCTGTGTCTGTGTCTGTGTCTGTGTCTGTGTCTGTGTCTGTGTCTGTGTCTGTGTCTGTGTCTGTGTCTGTGTCTGTGTCTGTGTCTGTGTCTGTGTCTGTGTCTGTGTCTGTGTCTGTGTCTGTGTCTGTGTCTGTGTCTGTGTCTGTGTCTGTGTCTGTGTCTGTGTCTGTGTCTGTGTCTGTGTCTGTGTCTGTGTCTGTGTCTGTGTCTGTGTCTGTGTCTGTGTCTGTGTCTGTGTCTGTGTCTGTGTCTGTGTCTGTGTCTGTGTCTGTGTCTGTGTCTGTGTCTGTGTCTGTGTCTGTGTCTGTGTCTGTGTCTGTGTCTGTGTCTGTGTCTGTGTCTGTGTCTGTGTCTGTGTCTGTGTCTGTGTCTGTGTCTGTGTCTGTGTCTGTGTCTGTGTCTGTGTCTGTGTCTGTGTCTGTGTCTGTGTCTGTGTCTGTGTCTGTGTCTGTGTCTGTGTCTGTGTCTGTGTCTGTGTCTGTGTCTGTGTCTGTGTCTGTGTCTGTGTCTGTGTCTGTGTCTGTGTCTGTGTCTGTGTCTGTGTCTGTGTGTCTGTGTCTGTGTCTGTGTCTGTGTCTGTGTCTGTGTCTGTGTCTGTGTCTGTGTCTGTGTCTGTGTCTGTGTCTGTGTCTGTGTCTGTGTCTGTGTCTGTGTCTGTGTGTGTGTGTGTGTGTGTGTGTGTGTGTGTGTGTGTGTGTGTGTGTGTGTGTGTGTGTGTGTGTGTGTGTGTGTGTGTGTGTGTGTGTGTGTGTGTGTGTGTGTGTGTGTGGTGTGTGTGTGTGTGTGTGTGTGTGTGTGTGTGTGTGTGTGTGTGTGTGTGTGTGTGTGTGTGTGTGTGTGTGTGTGTGTGTGTGTGTGTGTGTGTGTGTGTGTGTGTGTGTGTGTGTGTGTGTGTGTGTGTGTGTGTGTGTGTGTGTGTGTGTGTGTGTGTGTGTGTGTGTGTGTGTGTGTGTGTGTGTGTGTGTGTGTGTGTGTGTGTGTGTGTGTGTGTGTGTGTGTGTGTGTGTGTGTGTGTGTGTGTGTGTGTGTGTGTGTGTGTGTGTGTGTGTGTGTGTGTGTGTGTGTGTGTGTGTGTGTGTGTGTGTGTGTGTGTGTGTGTGTGTGTGTGTGTGTGTGTGTGTGTGTGTGTGTTGTGTGTGTGTGTGTGTGTGTGTGTGTGTGTGTGTGTGTGTGTGTGTGTGTGTGTGTGTGTGTGTGTGTGTGTGTGTGGTGTGTGTGTGTGTGTGTGTGTGTGTGTGTGTGTGTGTGTGTGTGTGTGTGTGTGTGTGTGTGTGTGTGTGTGTGTGTGTGTGTGTGTGTGTGTGTGTGTGTGTGACAGGATGCGTGCCTGACTGCCCCAGGAATGACTACGCCTGTGTGGTGCTGTGTGATGCGCGGTACGGCCGGCCCAGCACCGCGGAGGGACTGCCAGGGTGGATCAGGCGCCAGCTGCGTCACCACCACAAGTTCGGACCGGCGTTCGGCCA
>JAXIVJ010010975.1:0-45253 GCA_036785665.1 Chirona hameri | reverse complement strand
ATATGGAATTCTTCATGTCTGCCTTGTGGAAGATAAACAATATTTCTGTGTGTTCCGGAAAAACCTCGCTCCTTCATTGCTCGTATTTTTTCAGTCGCACGCTTGGAAAATATATTATTATCTTCCACTCGGAGCCATGAAGAATCCTCTATACTATCTGTCTACAAGATGGTCTGGGGTGGGGTCCAGGGGGCGATGCCACTCAGTGGGTTCCACAGCACAGCGAGCGAATGCGAGCGGAGCGTTCTAAACATGGATCCCTATGACCGTAATTGCTGTAAAGATTAGGTCAGGTTTGATTATGTATAGTTTTTGGTGACATAGTTTTGGTATTACTGGTACGCTTTTCTGTCTGTCGTAATAATACTCTCTTCCTTTGTTATGGACCTCAAGAACACCATTAAATGAGGAGGTGAATTACTGAACTAAAATCTGAAACTGAACAGAAACTCGTCCCTTATGTCATTAGTGTAATTATGTCATTGTCATGTTGTGTTATATCATTAGTGTAACGCTTCAGTTTTATAATTATTTTTGCCTCAACGCTCATCTTCAAAGAGAGCTATTAGATATTATAATTGTTCTGTAATGGTTATTTTTGATAGATCAATAAATAAATGTATTTAGTTATTTTTACTTTTGAAGACAAAAAGGGGCTTTCATGTTCAGTCCAGACTGGTTATTGATTTAACTTTTTTTTGGCACAATTCAATCACAATTCATTTTGGAACCTGAATGATTAAATCTCTGTTCAATTCATGGAACAATTTTTTTTTGTGAATTGATTAAATCAATGCATCAAAAAATGTGCATTTATATATGTTCTGTATTTCAGGGTGCCAGGGCAGACAGCCAGCTGTTGGCTGCCTCGATGGCAGCATGCAGATTGAAGGAGGCAATGCGTGTGTGCTTCAGGCACTTTGCGGCTAATGATTATGAGTCAGGCTCACATGTTAAGTTGAAGAAGTCTGTCATCCCATCACTGGTACGTGTCGATCCTTACCGCTCGTGTATTAAAGTAGGTGCTTAACTTTGATAAACTTTGCCTTGTGAAGGAATACACACATTTTGGAGCACCGATTTCTTTGAAAATAATTGTAACGGCTTACCATTTGGGCCAAATTTAGTTTACACTTTATTGATTAGCATCAGGGGCGGATCCAGGGGGCAATGGGGCACATGCCCCACAAAACGTCTGAGGAGGGCCCCCTCTGTGGACAGTTGGGCCTGGGTCCATCCGTGTCTGAGGACCTGAGGGCCCTTGCCAAGCCCGGAGCACAGCCATGACTGAGAAGGCCCTTTCTAGACCTTTGATGGCCCAACACTGGTCTGAAAGGGCCCTCGCTGGGCCTGAGAGGGCATTTACCAAGCTTAGAGGCCTTACGACAGTCCAAGGGGCCCTTACCAGGCTAAGGGAGCACAAAGCTGGTTTGAGAGGGCCCTTCCCAGGTCTGCACGTGCTGGTGGTCCTCTCAGGCCAGCATAGGGCGCGCTCAAGTCTTTCAAGGGCCCTACAAGACTGGCATAGGCCCTCTCAGGCTTGACAAGGGCCTTATCATACCTGAAAATACACTTGGACCGACTGCAGGCCCTTTCAGACTGGCAAAAATGCTTGGGGGCCCCTTGCAGCTCGTAGGCCCTTTGATGTCTGATGTGCCCCTGCCCCCCACCCCCATTTTCTTTCCTGGATCCGCCGCTGACTAGCATGAGAGGTTTTCCAGTGTTGTATGCAAGTGTGTTGGTGAGAAGCAGGCACGTAGCCAGGATTTCGTCCGGGGGGGGGGGGGGCGGCGCCTCGAAAGGGCCCCTTCCCGAGCGTTGAAAGGGCCCCTTCCTAAACGTTGAAAGGCCCCCCTCCCCCCCCCCAAAAAAAAAAAAAACTTATGAAAAGGCACGTTATATGGCTGGAAAATGCAGTATGGCAGGTATGGCATGGGCCATACCAACGTTTAGGAGCTTGAGTTAGCAAACTGCCACATCAACTTTGGAACCAGCGACACGAATTTGGAATCAGCTATACCAACTTGGAATATTGTTTTAAGCTCAAGAGCTGGAACTCTTAAACAAATTGCGCCGCGGAGCGGCGCGATTTTTTATAGTATTATGCCCTGGGTTGGGTTCTCATCAATGCGTCGCATTGCGTATGGTGCGGACCTCTAAAATTGCTATATGGTGCGTTAAAAAGTGCGGGGAAAAGTGCTAAAGTGAACTATTTCACCCAATAATATAGGAAAGTAGCAACATAACACATAAATGCGCAGAGAAACTGACCGATTTTTTTCCTAACCCGCATATAATTGAATTTGTAGTTAAATTGCGCCGCGGAGCGGTGCGAAAATTTTGAGTTGTATTCCATGTACAACTGTATGTATTCTTACTGTTGAAAAGCCCAAGGTCCCTTCAGATCGTCTAGGGGCCCCTCTGACCTTTTCTACGCCCTTCCGACCTGTTTAGGGACTCTTCTGGGATCCGCGAAACGAAAAGACATGATGTGGAGTGGGTGATATATATAATACAAAGAGGGCTTACTCAACAGGAAAAAATAAAATCGGATCTTTCGGGTATATTGTAGCACCTTGACGAAGGGTGTTACAGTATACCCGAAAGGTCCGCTTTTAATATTTGTATTGTGGAGTAAGTCCTCCTTGTTTTAATCTTCATCTGGGATCTCTACGTGCTTTGACCCTTCCGGTCTCACCAGAGACTCCTCTGACCTTTTGCTTTTGTCTGCTTTGTCGCCCTGCCGACATACTCAGGGGCAGGGGCGACGGATTGCGGTGCGCAGGGTACCCAAAATCCCCCTCAAATGAAAATCCTGGGGAGGGGAAGGGTCATGTTGCCCCCAGATTGAGCAGGCTAAAATCTGAGGGGGGGGGGGCAAAACTACCCTTTGCCCCCAGGATTTTCGACTGGGGGGAATTTTGGGTACCCTGCCACCGCAATCCGCCGCCCCTGCTCAGGGGTCCCTCCGACCTGCCCAGGACCCCTCCAGTCTGGCTAGGAACTCATCCGGCATGTTCAAGGGGCCTTCCGACCGGCCCAGGGACCCTTTCGGTCTAGCCAGGGGCCCCTCTGACTTGCCCAGGAGCCCCTCCGATCGGCCCAGCGACTCTTCTGGTCGGCCTGCGCTGACTGCTTTGTCGCCCTGCCGACATGCTCAAGGGGCCCTCCGACCTGCCCTGGAGCCCCTCCGTGCTGGCCAGGGGCCACTTCGGCATGTTCAGTGGCCCTTCTTACCCGTCCAGGGGTCCTTTCGGTCTGGTCAGTGGCCCCTCCGATCTGCGCAGGGGCCCTTTTAACTTTACAGGGGCCCTCTGGTCTCTCCAGGGGCCCTCTGGTCTCTCCAGGGTCCCTTTAACCTTCTAAGGGGCCCTTCCGACCTAGCAAGGGACTACGCTGGCTGCTTTGTCGCCTTGCGACATGCTCCGCGGGCCCTCCCACCTGCCCTGGGGCCCCTCCGTGCTGGCTAGAGGCTCATTCGGATGTTCAGGGGCCCTTCTGACCCACCTAGGGGCCCTTTAGGTCTAGTCAGGGCCCCTCTGACCTGCACAGGGGCCCTCTTAACTTCCCAGGGGCCCTCTGGTCTGTCCAGGGGCCCTCCAACCTGCTCAGGGGCCCTTATGACCTGGAAAAGGACTGCGCTGGCCGCTTTGTCGCCCTGTCGACATGCTCAGGGGCCTCTCAACCTGCCCAGGGGCCCCTCTGTGCTGGCTAGGGGCCCATTCGACGTGCTCAGGGGCCCATTCGACGTGCTCAGGGGCTCTGACCCGCTCAGGGGCCCTTTCGGTCTGGCCAGGGGCCCCTCTGACATGAATAGGGCTCTTTCGTCCAAGGGGCCCTCTGGTCTTTCAGAGAGGGCCCTAGTGGTCCTAAAGGGCCTCTGAAGTCCTCTAAACTCTCTAAAGACCACGCTTCGTGTATTAAAGAGCCTATGATACCGCGCTTCGCGCGGTCTCGTCGGCCCTTTTCGGCGGGCTGCGCGCGCCAAAAAGGGTCCTCCTGGCATCCAGGGGGGGGGGGGGGGGGGCGCCTTTTGCCGCCCTCCCCTTGGCTACGTGCCTGGTGAGAAGTACAAGAAGAAGTGAAATCAAATATGTCTGTGTAATTTTGCTTCAGTATTACTGCTTACAAATGCATATTTCTCAAGCATTTCGAAGTACACTACTGGTACATACTGGGTTCCAGTGGTATTTTGTCCAAGCATAGCACGACTTAATATTTCCTGATACTGCTTATGTCTGTTCATGTGATTTGAATTACACTATAACATAATGAATAATCGAGTAAATTGTAAAATACATCATTCAGTATCTAATGGCATTATATCATTCCCATTTCCACATTTCATGACCTGAGTGACATTGCCTTTCAAGCACCTTCCTGACATGGCTCCGGAGCCTGCAGACGGTCCATCAGCTCCGGCAACCAGTAGCAGCAGTGAAGCTCGGCTGAAAAGGAGCGGCACACACGTGCTGGGTGTCACGGGACAGCTGCAGTTGTTGGGCGCGCGCGACCGGCCGGCGCGGCTGAATAGGAGCGACCAGATCTCTGTCTGTGGGTGTGGCCTGCAGGAAGACGGGGGGGGGGGGGCTGGGGCTGGGCTGCCTCCAGATGGATGAGCAGGATTTTGACAGCTCATTGAGTGTGAGGTAGGGGGAGGGGGGAAAACACCTAGCTGCCCCCCCCCGTCTCAAAATGTGGCAGCGCCCTTGCATGTGTGTGTGCCCTGTTTTGAGATACGACTGATGCCTGATATGACCCGACCTCTAGCTTGACCTCTGACTTGACCTCTGACCCGACCTCCGACATGACATCTGACCCGACCTCTCACATGCCATCTGATCCGACCTCTGACATGACATCTGACCCGACCTCTGACATGACATCTGACCCGACCTATGACCCGACCTGACATGACAGCTGACCTGACCTCACTGTGCGTGACATGCAGGGGGCCACTTGTCATCTGATCTGACCTGACCTCTGTCTGTGTATGACCTGGAAGGAAACACGGCTGCTATCTGACATCTGGTCCGACCCCTGGTATGACATCTGACCTGACCTCACTGTGCGTGTCGTGACATGCAGGGGACGCTGTTTGTCATTTGACCTCTGACATGACCCCTGTCTCTGAGTGGCTTGCAGGGAGACACGGCTGCCGTCTGACATCTGATCTGACCTCTGCCTGTGTGACCCAATGGGAGAAATGGCTGATGTTTGACCTCTCACATGCCTTAACTCTGTGCAGGGGCGTCGCCCCCCCCCCCCCCCCGGGGGCAGATTAGCAGGATTTTAACAGCTCAATGAAAGTGAGGTAGAGAGGGGGACCACCTGCCTGCCCCCCCCCCCCCCGTCTCACAATATTGTGGCAGCGCCCTTGCATCTGTATCTTGTGTGTGCCCTGCTTGGATACACAGCTGCTGCCTGTTCTCTGGCCTGATATTTGACCTGACCTCCGGGTTGACCTCTGACCTGACTTCTGACCCGACCTCTGACATAACATCTGAACCGACCTCTGACATGACATCTGACCTGACCTCACTTTGTGCGTGACCTGCAGGGGGACGCTGTTTGACATCTGGCCTGACCTCTGTCTGTGCGTGACCTGGTAGGAGACGCGACTGCTGTCTGACCGCTGGTCCGACCTCTGGCATGGCATCTGACCCAACCTCTGACATGACATCTGATCCGGCCTCTGACATGACATATGATCCGACCTCTGACTGACATGACATCTGACCTGACCTCACTCTGTGCGTGACCTGCAGGGGAACGCTGTTTGACATCTGACATGACCTCTGTCTGTTACCTGGTAGGAGACGCGACTGCTGACTGACCGCTGGTCTGACCTCTGGCATGACATCTGACCTGTCCTGTGTCTGTATGTCTCTATATGACCTGCAGGCATACACGGTTACTGTCTGACTTCTGACCTGACCTCGGTATGTGGCTGTAGTTATGCACAACTTCTGACCTCTGACTTATATCGCACAGTTGATATTAACATGGAGTACTTGTTCGTTTGTTGTACATTTCTAAGGTGCGGAGGAAAGGTGAAATGGTGACATCATTTGCTGTGGAGAATGGAATTGGTCATGTTTGGTATTGTTATTGTTACGTTGCTATTGCTTTTACTAAAATGTAAAATGTATGAATGGCTCATCCGTTGACTTTGTTGTTTCATAATACAGCCAGAACAAGTAAGCATGGTTTTTCTCTGTGTTTGAACCAGGACTTAGTGACTGCGCCTCTGGTCTAGTTCTAAGACCGCTGTAGCTGAGTTGTGACGCTGATATGTGATGTCCTACTAGACAGTCAGTCATTCGAACGGGACGTTGACACTACATGTGGTAGTACTAACAATGATAAAAGAGAAGAAACGATTCATGAAACCATTTATTCAGAAAACCACTCATGTTTGATTGTAAGCATAATTTAATGAAGCTTGTAACTTGAATCAACGGTAAAGGCGTAAAGGCTGCGTAAAACCATGTATTCATCGTAATAATCATTTTGAACGATAAACAAAGACTCGCCCGGCTGTCGTGACATTCCTGGCTGGACGAGTCGCCGCCGCTACCACCGATGTTCCATTACAGCTTCTCAGTACGCCCTCCCGCCAACGAGTTGCGGAACAACCGCGCAGACAGCACAACAAGGAAGCCTGAAGGCAGTGAATACTGAACACAATAGAAGATTGGCACTGTTCTGTTACAAAAAATAGCAACCCACCACAATGGAGAATGAAGACAGAAATTTCTCACAAAAACACAGTAACATTGTTCTTTGCTACTGGTGTCTTAAACGAGGAAAGTACACCATTGTTGAAATATTGCTTTCCAATTTTCACAAAAAGGGAAAAAATATCACCAGAAATGGGGAAAATGGCCTCCCATTCTAATTATATTAAATTATATATTGAAGATGTCCATTTTTTTAATATTCACTTCATGTAAGTGCAATAAAATTATTGCAAATGCAAATAAATCTGCAAAATAATTGCAAATAAATATATTGCAATAAAAAGACCATAGGGCATAGACACATAGTCGCTGTGAGCGCGCCGCGGTGAGCGGACGCGAGCGCGGGCTCTCCTCCCCCACCCCGCTTTGCCTTGGAGTAGTGTGTCAGTGAGTGTCTGGCCAGTGCTACACATCGTTTCTCGGTCAGTACGGGTTCACACTGATCAGCCAAGTCATCATCGTCACCACCAACTTCACCATCGTCTTCTTTAGAACCGTGAGTCAGCCGTTATGCACCTCGACATGGCACGTCTACTCACGCTACTCTCTGTTGTCCGGGTGCTAGTGCTGATCTGCAACGCGGTCTCCTACCCCGTCGACCCCGCGTGTCACCATCGCCAGCTTCGTCACCAGCATCATCACTCGCGGCTCTTAACCGAAGCGAACACCAGGCGCCCGGTACGACCTGCCGGCCCATTGCGTTCGGCCCGCGAGCCCCGGCCGCCGGAGCTCACATTCGCGGCGGCTGCGGCCCCCCCTGGCCGGCCCGCCGAACCTGAGCCGCACCATAGTTTTTTTAAACTGCAACCTGAGCCGCGTCAGCAGCCCCTCGCCTGCCCCGCCCCGAGCGGTGACGTCACCACCCCGCTCGGTGTCACAGTCGACCGACGAGACTCCCCTCCCTCAAGCAGCCCGACCCCTCCCGCCAGTGGCGCGGCCCCGCCTACCGGTGACGTCAGCCCGGCCCGGCCGGGTCGGGACGGCACGCCGAGAGCGCAGCCGCGCAGCGGTGGCCGACGGCCGCAGCGCCGGGGGGGGGGGGCGTGGACGGAGGGGGAGAGGAGGCGGCAACACTGGCAACGGCACCCGCATCAACACCTGTAACGGCATCTGCATCGGCTCCATCAACGTCCAATCACTGAAGCCCAAGCTCCTTGACCTAGCCAACGACCTGTATCGTCTGGATTACGATACCATCGCAATCTCCGAGACGTGGCTCCGGCCCAGCACTCCAACCAGACTGCTAGTCATCCCAGGCTACACCCTCCACCGTGCTGACCGCCCCGACAACCGCGGGTACGGTGGAGTTGCTCTGGCCACCAAACACACCATCACGGCATCTCCGCTCAAGCTCACCACCGATAAGAGCCCAGACAGCAAGCTCGAGTCCCTCTGGGCCGTCATCAAGCAGGAATGAGGACGCCAACTCGTGATCGGTAGTGTCTACCGCCCACCTCGACACACGGTCACGGCGCTGCAGGCGGACTTTGACGACTTGGAGCGCCAGCTGCAGCAGGTTTTAGCGAAGTGCCCGACCGCGTCCACGGTGATTTGCGGTGACCTGAACTGTGACCTTTTGAAGGCTGGTCACGACCCTGGCCGTAGGCGCTTAGAGGAGTTTCTCCACGATTACTCGCTATTTCAATCGGTAACATCCTCCACGTACGCCTCTGGCTCTCTACTGGATGTTTGTATCGTTCAGCGCCGTGACATTGTTTTAGACTGCCGCACCGCTCACTGTAATTATAGCCCCCATAACTTTATCCGTGTCAGCATGAACATTCCCCGTGTTCGCCGTAAACCGACCGTCACCCGCTCTCGCTGTCTCAACCGCATCGATGGTGGTGCCTTTCTTCGCGACCTACAAACCGCTGATTGGGGGGGAGTTTTTATCTCTACGACCGTTGCCGACAAGTGGTGCTCCTTCATGTCAAATTTTCTACCGATTATCGACGCACACGCCCCGCTGCGGGATGTCAGGATTCGCAACCCCACCGCGCCTCCAGTCTCCGACCAGACTCGGTCGCTCATGGCCCAGCGCCGCGCAACCCTGCGCCAGGCAGGCAGAGGGTCCCCTGAGTACCGATAACTCAATCGAGCCGTCCGGTCCGCCATTCGCCGGGACACACGTTTAGCAATAGGCCAGCGCATACGCGAGCAAGGCGCGCACACAGTCTGGCGGAACATGCGAGCCGTCATAGGCGACAAAAAGGCGGCGCAAAAGGTTCAGCTACAGGTACCTGCCGAAGACCTGAACGCGTTTTTTGTGTCTGTGGGTCCCCGAGTTGCGGCAGAAATAGCCGCTGGTGGCGCGGCCCCGGCCCCTGCCTGCCGCCTTCCGCGAGTCGGTGCCTGCACATTATTCTTATCCCCTATTGACCTAGTCTCACTTACTCGAACCATCGCCACCATGCGTAACTCTCCAGCACGCGGTGCGGACGGAATCTGTATCCGAGTCATCAAAGCCGTCCTCCCTGCTATCGGTGAAGTCATCCTTCACATCGTCAACTCCTCACTTACCCTGGCCGAATTCCCCGACTCCTGGAAACATTCCATCATTCACCCGATCCACAAGTCTGGCGACCCATCTGACCCATCAAACTTCCGTCCAATCGCAATCATACCTGTCATCTCCAAAGTGGTAGAGCGGGTGGTGCGGACGGAATCTGTATCCGAGTCATCAAAGCCGTCCTCCCTGCTATCGGTGAAGTCATCCTTCACATCGTCAACTCCTCACTTACCCTGGCCGAATTCCCCGACTCCTGGAAACATTCCATCATTCACCCGATCCACAAGTCTGGCGACCCATCTGACCCATCAAACTTCCATCCAATCGCAATCATACCTGTCATCTCCAAACTCCTCACTTACCCTGGCCGAATTCCCCGACTCCTGGAAACATTCCATCATTCACCCGATCCACAAGTCTGGCGACCCATCTGACCCATCAAACTTCCGTCCAATCGCAATCATACCTGTCATCTCCAAAGCAGCTCTACTCCTACCTATCCGACAATCATCTCCTCTCTCCTTCCCAGCACGGTTTCCGACCCCATCACTCCACAGAAACCGCGCTTCTGTCCATCACCGATCGCATGCTTTCCGCCACCGATAGCGGGGAGATATCACTACTTTGCCTCCTCGACCTAAGTAAAGCTTTTGACGTCATCGACCACGACCTACTCCTGAACAAATTGCAGCAGCATGGAGTTGACACCACATGGTTCCATTCTTACCTCCACGGACACACCCAAAGCGTGTCATCAGGCGCCGTGACCTCTCGACCACTCGCTAACACCATGGGCGTTTTTCAGGGGTCGGCCCTGGGGCCTTTGTTGTTCAGCATCTTTGCTAACGACATGGCGTCGCTTTCTGAAGGCGGCGTGGTGCAGTACGCGGATGATACCCAGGTGCTTATCACCGGCAAAAAGGGCGACCTACCAGCGCTCATCTCCCGCTTGGAGCTAACTCTCGTCACACTGGATTCTTGGTTTCGCGCGAACGGCCTCAAAGTAAACACGGCAAAAACTCAGCTCATCGCTTTCGGTAGCCGCCAAAATTTGCGCAATCTGCCAAATTTTCAGGTCACCTTCCGTGACGCAGCCCTCCAACCCGTGAAGGAAGTCAAAAATCTGGGCATCACTTTTGATCAAACACTGTCGTGGGACGCTCATGTGTCCCACGTCAGCCGCAGCTGCATAGGCATCTTGGCCGGCCTCTCCCATGCGCGCCACCTCTTACCTGATGGAATCATCACCACACTGGTCACAGCGCTGGTCCTCCCGCACGTCAGATACTGCATATCCGTATACGGCAATGGCACCCAGAAGAACCTGGACAAAATTCCAAAGATCTTAAACTATGCTGCTCGCACCATTTTCGGACGTCGCAAATTTGATCACGTGTCCGACCTGCGGGAAGGGCTAGGCTGGCTGACTGCCCACCAACTCGCTGACGCGGCCACGCTCAGCATGGCACACAAAATCATGGCGAATGGCGAACCGGACGTGCTCGCAGGCGCCTTCCGCACAAACAGCTCTGTCCGCGCCAGATCCACCAGGCAGGACCAGCAGCTGCACGTCCCCCACTCCAGAACTGAGGCCGGTAAGCGGAGGTTCTCCTGCAGGGCACCCGCCCAGTACAACGGACTCCCACCTGACATCTCGCAGCTGGGCCGCCAGATTTCACGCGCGCGGTGAAACGACACCTCGGGTCCGCTACTACGGACGACGGACACCCACAAGACGACTGATCACAGTGACCCGTGTGTGTCGTGACATATGTGAATGTTGGTGGTTTTAGGATTTAGGCTGTGCGACTGTGTGCTCTCTTTCACTGCATGTCTTACTCCCCCACTCGACCCGGGGCTTAATAGCCACGCCAACTTGTGGATGCCCCGTGAAGTAAATACATACATACATACATACATACACATGCTGTTGAAATGCATCTAAATCAGCGCTACCAGCTTTACAGCTTTCCATAAACTTGCACTCTTCTTCTTAGTTAGTCATCCAAGATTCATCTTTCCTCACTGCTAATATTTGTTTCTATACAATCACAGCTCTATGATACCAGTAACACTGCAGCCAAGGCCATTGCAGCCATCACCTGAAACTTGTGCAATATGTACCTACATGTATTGAATAAGTGGTGGAGTAGTGTGATTGTATGCCATTTTGTACTGACAATATGTATTGTCAATATAAGCAGACTTTGATTCAACATTTGTAATGATTCAATCACAATTCATTTCATCTTTGGGACCTGAATTATTAAATCACTATTTGATTCATGTATTTTTTTAGAATCGTTTTTTTCAGATTCGAAGAATATAAAAAATATGTTAATTGATTCACATTTGCTTCAACATTTAAATATATATGACATTTAAATTATATCAACAATTAAATATATACACGACTGAGGGAGAGAATCTTGCTAAGGAGCTCAGTATCGTTTGGATCAGTGAGGCCATGTGGCCTTTCTAAATTCTCCATGTTTATAAGTATAAGTAAGTATAAGTATTAAATATATATGTTGAATTTGTCAAATCAATAAAAATGGAAACATACCTACATGTGTGTGGTCATTAAACCATTGTTACAGCAAAAATATCAGATTGGCCATTATTGTCTTATATTGACAATTTATATTGAAAATAACTTACATTTACATTGCCAATTTAGGTATGTGTAAATCCATTAACATAAATCACACATGTTCCTCACTTAACTTATTAGCCTTTTAAAGTTAAAAACACTCATCACTTCTTAGCTGGTACCATGGACGCAGGCTAACACCATTGGTAGTTGTTGGTAGGGTGAACTGCTGTAACCTCGGACACATCATAACCTTGGACTTTTTATACCATCAGAATGTTAACAATACAGACACACTGTGCGCCAGTAGCCCCTATACTCTGATAGCATGACAAGCCAGAGGTAAGACATGTCTGAAGATTGGGCTTTTACCATACCTACAGTGTTATAGGTACCAACTTGCAGTAAATATCCAGTAGCTAATTCCCATTCTCATAAAAGTATAATTAAATTGTGTTCACACAATTGATATTTTTAACATAAAGGTAGGTGTAGCATGTATTGATGTCTTACTTATTCTAAATTGAAATAAGTATTCACCTCGCATAGGTGGTAGGTACCTACCTAGTACCTACCACAACAATAAGAAACATGGAATTAAATTGAATTACAGGCTCCTATAATTGATTTGGAGCTGGTGTGCGGAGTGGAAAACTCTGACTAAAATAAGTATAAAGAGTGGAAAATTAAACCAAAAAGCATATGTACCAGGCTTTATCGCCCAATTACCTGCTCACCAAAATTAGTTATTACCTATGCCAATTTTTACCTGTCTTTTCGTCCACAGGCTGTCCCTATCATTACATCCATAAATCAGTATCAGGTTTCCAATTATCCAATACATTTTAAAATAAGGAGTGGGAAATTCACAGTAAAACTCAGGAAAAAGAGTAGAAAAATAGTATCCATAGGGTGTCATTTTCCACCAAAATTTCCCAATGCTAGGACACTGAATTAAAATGTATCTAAATCGGCCTTTTTACAGTTTTCAATAAACTTACACAGCTTTCTGTAGTCAGAGAGGTCAATATCTCAGTTTAGTATTTACCAAATCATTACTTTTGATACAACAGGAGCTATACGATCCCAGATAAACTGCAACCACCAGCACCAACCTCAAACCCAAGGTGATATATCCCCAAACCCAAGGCGATATGTATAACCCAAACCTAAACCCACGGAAGCGCCCTGGAGGGCCTCTGATAATTACACGCCCTGGAGGGGGGGGGGCGGATTTCGCCCCCCCCCCCTATGATCTCGAAAACCATGCAACGTAGCGACAAGCGGGAAACGACGTTAGATAGCTCGAGACAAGCTCTTTCGAAAGTATTTCGTTAATTTGTTTTTCAGGTCAACATTGAGGTCACCAGAGGTCATCAAGGGTCAGATTTTCAAGTTTTCAAGACTTCGGTTCGAACACCCCCAAATATCTTGGGAAGTGTGATAGTTAGCAGCAAACGGAAAAAACACAATCGAAAGTCATTGCCAAATGCAATCGACACAGGTGTCCTCAGATTTGAGCTCAGGTCAATAGTTTAGGCTCCAGAGGTCATTGAATGTCAAAAAGGTGATTTTGTTTTCAAAACTGTTTTCCCCAAATAACCTTTTACCTAATAAAGATAAAGCAATAATGTTTACTCCATCGCGTGTGTCTTGTCAAGGCGCTTCGAATCATATTCATGGTGACCGGGTTAGGTCAACTGAGAAATTTGACCTCAGGTCAAGGTCAAGTGGTGACCCAAGTTGGTCATGTTGCATATTGGAAGACGTGTCTCGACGAGACAAACATATTGGTACCGTTTTCTCTTCTATATCTTCATTATGTCGATAGTTATAGATAAAACCGTGTTGGCGGTCACAAAATTGACCTGACCTTAGGTCACCGATATTAGAAATCCGAGATAAACAAATTGTTGGTACCTATGACCTTATGAAGTCCTGCAAGATTTAAACCGATCGGCGTTAAACTGTGGCTGTGGTACTACTGCAAACGTTTTGGAGTTGAGGTCATCACGTGACCTGGTCTGGTGACCTGACCTGAGATGACCTGAGGCCAAGAATTTTACATAATGCGGGAAGTTCATTTCTAAACAGGTATACAAAAAACGGCGGCGCTGCGCGCCGCCGTTTTTGCGCTATCCTCGAAAAACCGGAGGGATGGGCGGATTTCGCCCCCCTCCCCCTCCAGGGCGCGTGTTAATATATGAAGTAAGTGGCAAGTGCGGCTGAAAACGATTGTATTTTTTTTTTAACAAAAACCACATATATTTTCACATGAGAATATGCTTCAGCTGCAATACAAATACAATATAGCTCCATCACACGGGTTCACGATGTTATCTATACCCCCTCCCCTCCATGACACTCCACTCCTTCCCCCCCCCCCTCAGTCCACATGCGGCCTCCACAGTTTCGCTGGACTGCCATCCTTCTCGGTGACCTCTCCGGACGGCGGCGACAGGGGGTTGGCTGCGCAAAGCGAGTCGGTCCCCTCTGAGTCTGCTGCTGACCACATTCTGCCTCCGCCGCCGCTGGCCAGCGGCCGCTCGGCAGGCATGGCGCCCAGCTCGGCCACCTTCGGCATGGCGCCCAGCCCGGCTCCAGCTCGGCCACCTTCTCCAGCGCCTCCACACGCTGTTCTATGGTGTCCAGCCGCGCCGTCAGCGCCATCTGCATCTTCGTCACGTTTTGCAGCAGGTTCACTTGACATGAGGCCGGGTTGATGCGGGCTTCGCCCACCGAAGCATATGTTTTGCCACCCACACACTTTTTCCCCGTAAGTTAACCCAGAACTGACACCCATTGATGGCGAATTACACCTGAGATCGCCCGACGGCCCTGAGGTGCACCGAAGGCCCCTGAGATTGAGCGAGGGCTCCCGAGATCGAGCGAGGGCCCCGAGATCGGCGGAGGGCCCCCTGAAACCGGCTTAGGGCCCCCTGAAACCGACCGAGGGTCCCTGAGATACACCGAGGGCCCCTGAGATGCACGGAAGAACCCTGAGACACACCAAGGGCCTCTCAGATCGACCGAGAGCCCCTCAGATGCACCGATGGTCTCCTGAGATACACGGAGGGCCCTCTGAGATGCGTCGAGGGCCCCCTGAGGTGTATGGAGAGTCCCCTGAGATACACCGCGGGCCCCCTGAGATCGAATGAAGGCCCACTGAATTGCACTGAGGGGCCACTGAGATGCACCGAGTGCCCCTGAGATCAACATAGGCCCCCTCCCCCCTGAGATCGGCTGAGGGCCCCTGAAATCTACCGAAGGCCCCTGAGATCGACCGAGGACCCCTGAGATCGACCGAGGCCCCTGGGATTCACCGAGGGCCCCCTGTGGTGCACCAAGGTCCAATGGCCCCCTAAGATCAACCGAGGGCCCCTGAGATCGAACAAGGGCCCCTGAGATTCACTGAGCCCCTGAGATCAACCGAGGGTCCCTGAGATTCGACCGAGGGTCCATGACATGACGACTGAGGGTTCACATATCGGGCACCGTGCTAAAATGGCTCTCGACCTATCCAAAAAACTGCAAACAACGAGTCGTTGTAAATGGAAGGTGCTCCGACTGGACAAACGTGGTCTCTGGAACACCTGAAGGAAGCATTCTATCGCCATTACTTTTCGCTTTGTACGTTAACGACTTGCCTGACAAAATTACGACCAATTGTTTGCTATTTGCCGATGATGTCAAATTGTATCACACAATTTCAACCCCGAACGACTCACTTTTGCTGCAAAGGGATCTGGACGGTCTTTGCCAGTGGTCTGTTGACTGGAAACTTAATCTCAATCCGACAAAATGTAAGTCATTCACTATGACTTTGAAACGATCTCCCATTTCAGTGACTTACAAAATCAATGAAACACCTTTGGAACACGTATCTTCAATCCGTGACCTTGGAGTATGGCTAGACGCTAAGCTCACATTTAGAGACCACATCAACTTCACGGTTACCAAGGCAAACAGAGCACTGGGTGTGATGCGTGATGATGGGCCCTTCAGACTGGTTGTGCTCGCGGCGCCTTGAAACGGGAGCCAATATTGGCAGCATATTTCGGTAACGTACGCTCCATACTCGAGTACGGATGTGTGATATGGGGAGGTGCAGCAGCAACACAGCTCGATCGGTTGGACCGTGTCCAACACAAGTTTCTTATCTGGCTCGAGTCACATGTCCATACCCCTCACCATTCACACTCGCCCTCATATTCATATTCATATTTTTTACAGTATTTTAATATCGCCTCGCTTGCTCAGAGAAGAGTGCAGTATGACATACTATTTGTACATAGAACCTTCTCAGGACGAATCGAGTCTTCTTTGCTTCTTCAAAGCTTTTCCTTGCAAATATCAACACGGCATACCCGCGCAGCATCGCACACATTCTTGCACGTCCCATTCGCTAGAGTGGAAACTGTTAAACGTGCCGTCTTTGCGCGGGCGCCTCGCAACACCAACCTATTCCTGTCTGCCTGTCCTGCATCAGACCTTTTCAATGATACCTTAGAAGCTTTTAGAATGCAGGTGAAATCATATGTCAAGAGTATGGCGGTATAGGCTGCACAACACTGGTGGCGATGAGTTGGGATTGTGTGTGGGCGTGTGTGAAGTGAGCATGCGAGTTTTATTACTATTATTTTACTGCTGGAGTTTTCGCATTTACCGATATTATGTCTTCTTTTACAAGCGTTTTCTTATGTCTGCGTAGCCTCAAGGCATGCCTGTGACCTATTGTTCACCTATGTTTATTTTTAACGTATTCATATTTACTGTTTCATGAACTTTTGTTCTATTTTAGTATCTCATTTTCGTTATCATATTTGCCTCGTCTGTTTTCAACTGTGTGCGTGTGTCTGCTGCTGTCGTGTCGTCGCGTGTTTTAATTACTCGACTTGAGCTGTAATTGGGCGAATGCCTGTTGCTCATTGTCAATAAATAAACAAATAAACAAATGAGATCGATCGAGGCCTCCTGAGATCGACCGAAGGCCCCGAGCTCGACCGAGTGCACTGAGATTGAACGAGTTCCCATTGAGATGCATCGAAGACCCTGAGATACACCGACGGGCCCCTGTGATACGCAGAGGGCCCTCTGAGATACACTGAGGGCCCCTGAGATGTACAGAGGTCCCTCTGAGATGCACCGAGTGCCCCTGAGATCAACCGAAGGTCCCTAAGATCGAGAGAGGGCCCTCTGAGATCGAGAGAGGGTCCTCCGAGATCGAGAGAGGGCCCCTGATATTCACTGAAGGCCATCGGTATATCTCGGTATCAGTATACCCCTGTGGTGCACCAAGGGCCCCCTAAGATCGGCCGAGGGCCCCTGAGATCAAACGAGGGCCTCTGAGATCAAACTAGTGCCTCTGAGATCGAACGAGGGCCCCTGAGATCGACCGAAGGCCCTCCTGAGATCGACCGAGGGCCCACTGAGATATACCGATGGCCCTTGAGATCGACGGATAACCCCTAAGATCCACTCAGGTTACTCCTAAGTCTAGCAAGGGCCCTCTCAGGCGTAGCAAGGAACCTTTAATGCCTGAAAAGGACGCCATGACTAAAAAGGAGGGCATCTAAAAGGGATTATTTAGAATCATTGTCAAGTTGTTATGGCTGTTTTGAAGTTTTGTGAAACGATCAGTATGTGTAGTTAAGGTTTCAGTCCTCTGTTCCTTGCCTCGGTTTAGCTTAACACGCGCAGAGGAGAGGGGTATGCCACTAACACGCAGTGGAGAGGGGGGTGGGGGCACTTTAGTGCCCCCTAAGATGTCTGAAATTATGAGAGCTAGAATGATGAACCTTACAGGGTAGGTAGGTGCTATGATTAGATACATTTGGTAAATTTTTTTGACCTTCAGTCAATATCTTCAAGGTCAAACGAGGTCACTAAGGTCAAATCTGGCCAAATGTCACCATTTTTTATATTGACCTCTGTGACGTAACATGTCACCAGAAATGTGTCCAAAATTGTTTCTGGGGATGAAAATTAACATTGCCTACCGAATGGCGTTTGAATCATCCCGATCCGACTGTTGGCTCCGAAGATATCGATTTGCCGACCACGATTCTGGCCGTCATCTTGGACTCAAAATCCATATAACCCAAAAATTGTTCTACCGATTTTTATTTTCTTTGCGTCAAACGATCCGCTATTGAGTTGAGGTTAATGTCACGCAACACACACCGCCCTGATCCGCTTCGTGTTCGAAATATTCTCGAAAAAAACATGTGGGGGGGGGGGCACAAAAGTGCCCCACCCTCCACTGCACGTGTTAACCCGCGCACTGCAGGGGCTTTGCGCCGAACACGAACTGCAAGGGGGGTTGATTTCCGCCCCCGCCCCCTGATATCTCAAAAACTACGCTGAGTATCGAGAAGCGGAAAAAGGAATTTGATAGCTTGATACATGCTCTATCGAAAGTATTTTAGTGTTATTTTAGGTCAGGTCAAAATTGAGGTCACCAGAGGTCATCAAAGGTCACATTTTTCATTTTTTCCCAGTTTTAGGACATCGCTCCAGAAATTCCCATATATCTCAGAAACGATGCTAGTTAAAAACAAACGGAAAAAAGAAAACGCTAGATAGTGAAATTTTCGATTGCTAAAGTGTCCTCAGATTTTATCTCAGGTCAATATTTGAGACTCCAGAGGTCAAAAAGAATAAAATGCCGTTTTGTTTTGCTAAATCGTTTTTTACTTTTTACTTTTTACTTAATAAAGATAACGAAAAACTGTTTACGCCATTGTGTTTATCTTGTCAAGGCGCTTCGAAAAATATACATGGTGACCTTGTTAAGTCAACTTAACAATTTTACCTCAGGTCAAGGTCAAGTAGTGACCCAAGTAGGGCATGTTGCATATGGGAAGACGTATCTCGACGAGACAAACACATTGATGTATGTTTTACTGCTCTATCTTCATTATGTCGGGAGTTATCGACAAAAAAGTGATGGTGACCTCGCATGACTTCAAATGACCCAATAGGGGTCACTGAACAAAAATTACACTTGGATCATCAAGAATATCCTATAATAACATGATCCAGAAGTAATTGGACTAATATCATGCATATCCTTGAAATAGGAAGCATTTGTATATTTCCCCATTGACTTATTATGGGGAGGTTACGAAATTGACCTGACCTTAAGTCACCGATATCAAAATTCCGAGACAAACGAATTGTAAGTACTTATGCCCTCAGGACATCCTGTAAGTTTCAAACTGATCGGTGAAAAACTCTGGCTTTGGCACAACTGCAAACATTTTTGGAGGTGGGGTTACTTAACCTGGTCTGGTGACCTGACCTGAGATGACCCGAGGTTATTTTTTTCTTCAAAGTGTGTGCAATTGTTGTCCTAACAGGTGTGCCAAAACCCGGCGGCGCTGCGCGCTGCCGTTTTTTCGCTATCTTTGAAAAACCTGAGGGAGGGGCGGAAATCAACCCCCCTGCAGTGCGCGGGTTAACCCTCGCCGTGCCGGCGGGGGGGGGGGGGATTCCGTTAGACGCCCCCCTAAGGTTTTTCGAGGATACGGGAAAAACGGCGACAGGCAGCGCAGCCAAATGTGGCACAGCTGTTAGCCATCAATATTCAATTACCCACATTGTGTGAAAGTTTTGACCTCCGGTCATCTCAGGTCAGGTCACCAGGCCAGGTCACGTGATCCCATCTCTAAAACGTTTGCTGTCGTACCACAGCCACAGTTTTCGTCCGATCGGTTTCAAACTTACAGGATTTCATAAAGTCATAGGTTGCTATAATTCTTATTCCTTGGATTTGTGAATATCAGTGACCTAAGGTCGGTTCAATTGCGTGACCTTTCCATTATAAGTCAATGTGGAAATATTCAAATGCCTCCTATTCTGGGATCTGGGAATTCTGGGCTCAGTGTTATATTTACTTTTTACTTATGACTTGACATCGTTTTTATGTGACACCAAGACGGTGTTATACGCTGACGACGTGCAATGTACCCACTGTGGCCTCCCCAACCAACAGGGAGTGCTACAACGAGACATCGAGTCAACGCTGAGCAAAACGCAGCAATGACTTGTTGAAAACACTTAAAATTAACCTAACCAAATCTGACCTTGTTCTCATTTCTTCTCGATAAAGGATGTTTGGACACAATTTCGAAGCACGTTTTGGCAATGCAACGCTTCACCCATCTGGTAGTGCGAAAATTCTAGTGGCTATTTTGGACAGTAATCGTACTTTCGAAAAGCATGTTTCCGTCATGACGCAACGATGCTACGCAACGCTGTTCGGTCTGTCAAAATTTGCGCACAGACTGCCAGAAGAAGTAAAAAAGTTTATCATTGAATCATTGGTTTTTCCGCATATATTGTATTGTGCGACGGTCTGGGCAGGCTGCAACGCAACACAGCGTAAACTATAAAAAAAAACACATTAAGCACAGCGCAAGAATTGTTAAATGCTGCCGTTGTCAGACACGTATGATGTCTGTGGATTGAAATAGCCGAAAGTGGACGAACTTGTTGCCGAGCGAGACCTGGTGATGGTACATCGTCTGCTGTATAATAATGCACCGATCTGCCTGAGAGATTTGCTGTCGTACCGCGAGAATGTGTCCGCTAGAGAAACCCGAGGTTCTGCAGCAGGGCTGCTGCACATGCCTCGAGTCCGTACCGAGCACGCCCGTCAATCGTTCAGATTTCGGTCAACGGCCAAATGGAACGAGGCGCCGGGCGAAGTGCGAGACGCTGGAGCAGTGTTGATGTTTCGTACGTGGATGAGGGAGTGGCTGACAGCAGATCGCTAACTCTGCAAGAACCGACTGTCTTGTGCTTGTAACGCTTTTGTGCCGACAATTTTGTTTGTGGATTTATTTTAATAGTGTAACTGTGATACAATGTAAAATGACAATTGTAGCAACACAAAAAAAAACATCTGTGACAAAAACGGCGGCGCGCAGCGCCGGCTGCACCGTCGTCTTTCCTTGAAAACCTTAGTGGGTGGGGTTAATAAGTTTGTTGAGTTTCAATAATCCGTAGCTGCCCCTCCAAGTAACGAGAGGCTAATCATAATAGAGTTCATAATCTGATGAAAATATACCGAAAAACATCATTATTATGTACGTTACACTTACATGGTGTAGATTAGAGCCCTTCATGGGACACATTTTCAGACCCCATCCCATTCCAGCCCATTCAGCCAGACCCAAACCCGTTCCAATCCAAATCCAAAACCGAATTCATAATTGATGGGGCTCTCATTCCCACCCCTTTCAACATATTTCATTTTTGTGGTGCTAAAAAAAATGATATGGTCTGTCCCAAACCCGTTCCAACCCGTTACATTTCCAAAAATGGCCCCATGCCCACCCATTTCCATCCCGTTACATGGGTTCCATGGGGATTCCCATTCCATGAAGGGCTCTAATGTAGATGAACGACTGACTGTTGGAATGTCTGACGAACCCAGGGGCGGATCCAGAAAATATTCAAGGGGTGGTGGGGAGGGGTAATCAATTGCAGTGGTGCCCCTACCTATACCAAAATCTGTAAACTCAACGGATTTGGTCCACTATATTTTGAGGGTGCCCCTATTTCAGCATTTTTTTTTTAGTTGCCAAAACATTGGCTATAGGTATTTGCAATATCACTCGTACCATTTCTATCATTTTCTTGAACTAAGAAATAGGCAGGATTTTGTGAAGGGATTTTGCGAAAGCTTGAAGAAAATTTTGCACAAAGGCTGCCCTTAAACTTAACTACAAATGGTGTTTACGCAAAATGGACACCCATAGGAAAAAATTGAGGTTTTGAGCGGGCTGGAGAACTAATTTTTGCTATTGGAACCAGGATGCAGGGTCAAAACGAGGAAATATGTCTGGAGCAAAAGGTGGGGTCAACAGACATGTTGCCCCCCCGCATTTAAGTCCAAAGGGGGGACATGGCCACGCCATGTCCCACTCCCTCTGCGGTCGTCAGCGTGTACAGTCTATATTAGACCATGTTGTACTTGAAAAGAACACTGATCGATTTGCGCCGCGTAGCGGGCCGGAATTGTTTGCTTATTTTGTTTTGGTCTGGATAACTAGACCCTAACAAATCGAAAGGTTCTATAATCTATATATATCAGCCCAAGGGCACCAATGCAGCCACTCAATGAGATTCTTCGACCGCAATTCGCCGTTTTCGCCAATTCTTCGATCGGATTTTCGCCGCAGTGGCACAAAAATGTGATATTTTCGACTTTTTAATCACAAAATTATAACAGGTTGGGTGCCGTTGCTTATCAGTTTCAAATACGTTTCATGTATTTCCAGCCATGAACCACATTATAAAAAACCCAAATGGGTTCGTTTGCGATAAAAAAAACGATAGTCAACAAACATCGTGACATCGAAGATTTATCAGGACGCACATATGTAATATGCACTGCGAAGCGGCGCGTTTTTTGTCTCTCAATTTCGCACCATTTCGCATAAAATAGGTGGGTTTTCAGCAATTTGATGGGGGCACCAGGGCATTGGTGCCCCGCCTCCCCATCGTCCTGGATTCAAGGGGGAACAGTGCTCGATGCCTACCCCCCCTGTTCCCCCGCCCATGGAAGCGGATCCCGACTCCCGATGGCCTTCAGGGCCCGTCGAGTTCGATACGTTGTTGCCTCTGGTATAAAGGCACGTTGGTGCCCCGGCATAGCCCATGGGACGGGAGGCATGAAGGGAGATTCTTTAAATATAATTTAGCAATTCTAATTTAGTATCATTTCGCGAGAAAAAAAAGCTTTCCAGCTTGTGATTTCATGGCGGCACCAGACCATTATTTCCCCCTCCTGTATTCAAGGAGGCACGGTGCTCCGGTGTCTCCCCTCGCCCCACAGTGCCCGCCTAACGGCACGGTGGTGCCCCTGGTACACCAGCACCGTCGTGGGCCTGGTACGCCGGCGCGATAGTGGCATTGGTACACCGGCGTGGTGGTGCACCTGGTACACCGGCGTGGTGGTGCCGCTGGTGCACCGGCACAGTGGTGCCCCTGGTGCCCCGCGTGGTGGTGCCCCTGGTACAGTGGCGCGGTAGTGCCCTTGGTTCAAAGAACAGTTAATGATGTGCACCGTGTAGCGGCGCAGCATTGTTTTGCTTTACTTTGGATTGTTTACCGAATTTTTGCTTTATTTTGGATTTTTGCTTAATTTTTGCCTTATTCTTTATTTGGGAGTTTTGGTGGTGCCCCGGGCCGGTGGTGCTCCTGGTGCCCCCGGCGCGGTGGTGTCCCTTCTCGGCCCAAGGGGGAGGCGGGGTCATGACCCCCGTGACCCCCCTCCCTGGATCCGCCACTGGACGAACCTTATACATTTTGGCCCTGGATACGGCTAGAGAAAACAGTGAAAACATGGGAATGAATGAGCACATTATGGGAAAATATGTTTTTTGAATCATATTTCCCATAATTCCAAAATAATTTAAAACACTTAAAAAGTGTTTTAAATTCGATTTAGAAAACGCTCCATTTCCCATTGCTTCAACAAAAACATGCCCTCGGGCGCCCTCTTACATACGTCACAGATGTCTTGCCAGATCATAAGTAGGAAATAAACTTCGACCCCCCCCCCCCCCCTCTGACGGAACTACCGTGTGGTATATAATTCGTACATTTCCAACGCATTTGATACGATAGTTACAGACAGTTTTTGGTTGTGCAGTTTTGGGCGAAGGTTTGTGCTGTAACTAACATACAAGGAGGTGTTAAAAAATATTTTACCGTAAAAAAACAGTTTACGGATACGAGTTTTACATCGCTTCACTCCAGTCGAAAGCCAATCAGATCCGACCACGGATACTACAGTGCCACAACCAATGTCAAACAACCACGGAATCACTGCAAAACGAAGGTCATCGACATACGGTACGGCATATATCAATGAACATATACGCTAAGCCGGGGTGGAGTTTTCACGGGTTTAACCCGCGCGGCGCTGGGGTCTCCATCCGAACGTCCGGTGCTGGGGGGGTGGGGGGTAAATTTTACCCCCTCCCCTCGTATCTTACGAACCAATAACCGCAGCGAGACGCGCAAGGCGGCGATCGATAACTCTGAGTGAAAAAAAAATCTAACGCATAACCGAAATTATTAACATAAGGTCACATGTCAGGTCACGGTCAGGTCAAGTGTCAAAATTTAAGAATGTGGGTTTTGGGCTATACTTTCCGTCCAAAGCCTTATGTTGCAACTATTATCTCACAAAGTGATCCCAAATGTATAAGGCATCTCCCGCATAAGTAACAGTGAAATTGTAAGCAAAGATCAAGGTCAAGGTCAGGTCACAAAAAGTCACAGGCCTACGAAAGCCATGCGACACATGTTGTATGGGTTATTGTACACGTATAATTCGATAGAAGCAGCCATTTTCACAGCCTGACACCATATAATCGCCCTCAGGTCAAGGTCAGGTCCCAATAAGGTCAAAATTCGAAATTGATTAATCTAAATAAACCTGGCATGTTTCTAGACTACTTTTGTCTTAGAAATACAGTGGTGGCATTTATTTGTCTGTATCTGGTCAGTAAAAACCAAAACACGCAATTTCAATTAATGACGTCATGAGTTACTTATTCTTAGAGAGTAATAAGTCAGTCAAAAATAAATATATTGCTTTGAAATTTAGTTTGAGCATCGTTCATACTCGGTTCTCTAATATTTCTTCCGTTTTTTTTTTGCAAATCTGAAGAAAGAAAAATGTGGAAATTCTTCCCGAGAAGTAGAAAAAAGTACGGGGGGCCTGCCAGCCCCCCCGTAGGGCGAGGGTTAATCAGTGAGCCCTTCAACGTCATCTGAGGTCATCCGAGGTCACCAACACGTTTTTCTCCCAAACAACTTTTGATTAAATAAAGATAAAGACGTTAAACGGACACCATTGTTTTGATCTCGTCGAGGAGCTTAAAAAATAAATGCGCCGTGCGACCCACATGGGCCGCCATATGACCTTCGGATGACCTCGGATGACCCTGCTGAACTGAGGGAAACAAATCCTTTGACTTAACCCTCGCTGACAGTCCCCCCCCTGGACTTTTTACACATGCGGCGCATCTTGCTGAAATTTTCGGTAGCTGATTTTTAGAACAATTATACGTAAGCTGTAAAAATGTATTTGAAATTAGTTGAGTACTTTGGGAAATAATCATGTTTTGATGTCATGTTGGTGGAAAAATGATAAATATTTGAAAAATGGTAGAAAACCGGGTTTTGAAGGAAATTGCAAACGCAATTCACCAACGATACAAAATGGCATTTTCTTTAAAATAGCAATCTTTGATTTTCAGAATTTTGGGTTTTTGAACCCTAAAATAAAAATAAAAAAATTGGGAAAATCCCTACAAAATCAAAATTTTCAAAGATGTTAAAAAATCGGAATATATGTGAGAGAACCGAGCATGGAAAATACCCATACCAAACTTCAAATCAATATCTTTATTTTTGACTGAGTGATGGCTCCCTAAGTGTAAGAAACTGATGCCATTTTTTAAATAATTTATTTTGCCCTTTTTTACAAGATACGAACAAATAATTACCTTTTCTGTATTTCTGAGCCAAAACTAGTCTAGGAACATGCCTTTTTATTTACATTTATTCATTTCTAATTTTGAGGTTTTCTGAAGAGCAAAATCGCTGTTTTGGACGTGGTAAATCCGAGGAAATTCACTTGACCAGGAAGGTCACCCGTTGACCTGAAACCTAAAATTCGCATACTGTTAGATTTCTCTCGTGACAGGCAACATGCTGGTTCTTACCGCATTGATCTAATTTGATTGGTTTGGAAGTTAACAGGGGGGCCTGCCAGGCCCCTCCCCCGTAGGGTGAAGGTGAAAAAAGCTCCCGTAGGGCGAGGGTGAAACCAATTACAAAATAATATGATTCGAAGCGCATTGAGGAGATAAACGCGATAACGTTAAAATTATTGTTCTGTCGTGCTTGGATAAGACGTTATTAACTAAAAACTTTTTGCCAAAACAGTTTGCATGACCTTTTATAGCCTCTGGATTCAGGAGCCTAAAATCTGAGACCTGACCTGAGCTATAATTTGAGGACACCAATGGCGATAACATTTTTCAAGAGCTTTCGGTTGCCATTTCCGTTTTTTTGTATTACCTATAATAGTCCCGAGATATTTTGGTTAAAGCCCTTCATGGAATGGGACTCCCGTATGGGAATGGGAACGGGAAGGAAATGGATGGGAATGGGGCATTTTTTTGGAAATGTAACGGGTTGGAACGGGTTTGGGACAGACCATATAATTTATTAGCACCACAAAAAGTGAAATATGCTGAAACGGGTGAGAATGGGAGCCCCATCAATTATGAAATCGGATTGGAACGGGTTTGGGTCTGGCTGAATGGGCTGCAACGGGATGGCGGCTGAAAATGTGTCCCATGAAGGGCTCTAATTTTGGGTTTCTGGGGCAAAATCCTAAAATTTTAAAATTTGACCTTTGATAATCTCTGGAGACCTCAATATTAACATGAGACAGAAAAATGACTGAAGTGGTTTCGACATGATTGTTCACGAGCTATCGAACAGTATTTTTTATTCCGTTTCTCCAGATAAGAGCCGAGTTAGAAGGGGGCGTCCAGACTCCCACGGCATGGCGTGGGTTTTTAGTGCAGATCATGTACCACTCCCACTGAAACATCTCGCTCCGTTTTACGTCCTTTTAAGATCCGTTTGCAACCTACAAAATATTCTTCGAATCAGAGTGGCAAAATATGCCATAGCATTCTAGCTTGTTCCGTAGCATATTACGGTTCCTGCAATCAAAGACCTTGGACAGGTACATCGGGCAGACTCGTAACGCGGCCTTCGTCCATGTTACGACTGAAATCACTGACTAAGTCCAGCAGAGTGTCTATGATGGAATGATATTGGCGATGAGTATACACGTAGGTATTGCAATCCGGACAAGATGTGGAAAGACGCCATTTAGTTCAGGACCTCTCTCAGTCTGCACGCACATTCCTCTGAAAAGGTAAACTGGCCTTTTAATAACTTCTTGAACTGTATAACTGATATACAGGTGCGGATCCAGGATTTTTCAAGGGGGGGGGGGGCGGCAGGGTATAGGGGCGCATTTTTTTCCGGGGAACAGGGGCGCATTATTTTCCGGGAAATTGAGGCGCCATTTCTTCAAACATGCACCCTATGTATAACCATTTTTTCTTCTCTCTCGCTCGCTCGTCGCTCGTCGCTCTCGCTCTCGCTCTCGCTCTCGCTCTCGCTCTCGCTCTCGCTCTCGCTCTCGCCTCTCGCTCTCGCTCTCGCTCTCGCTCTCGCTCTCGCTCTCGCTCTCGCTCTCTGCTCTCGCTCTCGCTCTCGCTCTCGCTCTCGCTCTCGCTCTCGCTCTCGCTCTCGCTCTCGCTCTCGCTCTCGCTCTCGCTCTCGCTCTCGCTCTCGCTCTCGCTCTCGCTCTCTCTCTCTCTCTCTCTCTCTCTCTCTCTCTCCTCTCTCCTCTCTCTCTCTCTCTCTCTCTCTCTCTCTCTCTCTCTCTCTCTCTCTCTCTCTCTCTCTCTCTCTCTCTCTCTCTCTCTCTCTCTCTCTCTCTCTCTCTCTCTCTCTCTCTCTCTCTCTCTCTCTCTCTCTCTCTCTCCCTATGAAGTTTACCGTTCATGGTTTATTTACTCTTTTTTGGCACAATCTAGTGCGATAACTCGTCACAACACACGAGGCTTTGACAAGAGGCAAATCGCCGGATGTCGCTCAATCGCCGGATGACTCTACCTTCTTACAGGACTTCAGCAAACATTGCAGCCAACATTGGAGGGTGCGGCGCCGCGCTTCGGCGGGTATTCTCGCCGCTAGAAAAGACTGAACTGCGCCAGATTTGCAAAATCTGTCAAGGCGCTAGAAGAGGCGCACCATGTCTAAAAAATAGCATAACAAAATATACCTAACCTAACCCGGGTGCCTGGTGCGCCTCTTCTGACGCCTTTTTCCAGGATGCTGTACGACAGCGCTTCAATTAGAGGTTTTACGTCAAATCTGAAGACTTTCGACGTCAGATTCTAGAGTTAATCTAGAGGTTTTAAGAAGATTTTCGGAGGATTATAGAGTTTTTCAGAAAAATGAGAGGTTCTTAGAGGTTTTGGGAATGTCCATGGGTTTTTGATCATGCATCTCCGCTTCGCGTATATAGGCTCCGTCGGCGCTCCGCGTAGAGGCGCCCTCGGGGGGGGGGGCGGCCGGGGGGGGGGGGGGGGCGGCCGCCCCCGCCGCCCCCCCTGTATCCGCCCCTGCTGATATAACATGACATCTTAATAACTTTTGGAGATGCTTTTAATTAGATTCTGCAGAATCTTGATTATTGATGAAAGATTTAAAGAAATATGAAATATTCTTGCCCAAGGACAACGTTAAAATGGGCAATGCTAAATATGAACATTAAGCTGGCGGTGAAATACAAATAGAACAATTTAATTTACAGGAGATCAGCAGTAGTGATATAATTTTCCAAAAATGTCCTGACCGATATCAACCGATACCGAATGGGAGGCATTTTAGTTGACAATATACCGACCGATGTGGGTTGAAGCGAAAAAATGTCCAAAATTTGACCGATTTGCAACTTTTATATTCATTTATGTAGATAACACACTGGCAAAAATAGCTTTGTTTAACATCATAAAACACACATGTACAGTTTCCAAAAAGGCGGTATAATTGTGAAAAAGGACCAAATATATTTACAAAACAAAGTAGTGGAGGGCCGGAGGCTGCAAGCAAGACAGGATGTAAAAATGTGACCTCAATCATTTCATATTCATTTGCAGCATAATGCATATTACATAAATACATACAAAGGAAGAAATCAATTTTATCTGGCCAAAGTTGGAGGGGCATATGACTCCCCTAACTTTTCCGTCCTTGACATTGGTCACGATTCAGGACTCAGGAATGATTTAACATATGATATTATGCACGATGACACCCGTCACCCACTTCCTAACAAAACTGCTTGGCAATTGTCAAGTATGCTGTTTCATTCCTCATAAGTCATAGTCATAGTCATAGTCATAGTCAGGTTTATTAAGGGACTCCATAAAACATGGCTTTTCTGCCCTCACGTCATGAACATGAGAATACAAATAAAATGGGTACACAATGCATAAATCTATCTAAAATGGTGTTAATTGTTCCCAGGTCTGCAGACGCTAATCACAGGCGACCCTTGCGCGCATTCCACACACTCACGGCTCTAAACGGAAATGTGCGTTTGCCACGCTCTGTCCGCACTCTTGGGAGTTCCAGATGACCTCCACGAGTTCCACGAGTGGCCCTAACCGACACATCGGACCGACTCCGTACGAGATCGGCAAGCGCCGGCGGCGCGCCGGGCGACATCAGTCTGCGCAACATGGCCGCATCACGCTCCTCCAACATGCCGTCAAGCCGATCCCACCCTAACGATTCCAGGGCAGGAGTGATATGCTCACGCCGGGACAGTCCAGTGACGATGCGTGCTCCAAAATTTATAACCTTCTGCACCCGATGACACAGTGTGGCAGAACAACCGCCCCATACAGTCAGACAATAATGCAAATGGGGGAACACGAGTGCCTGAATCAGTAGTTTCTTAGTTTCGAAAGGTATTCTGTGTCTCAATTTAGATAAACCGACGAGAACATAGAAACAGCGACGGGTGACCTGAGACACTTGTTTTTCCCATGACAACGACGAGTCAACGTATACACCGATAATTTTTGCGTGTGGAGATGGATTTATCTCTGCGTCACCAAATTGTATTGTCAAGGATTTGCATCTTTTCTGCTTCGGTTTGACAAACAGCAGCTCTGTTTTACTAGGATTAAGTTTAAGTCGATTTTGAGTGAACCAGAGAAGAGCAACGTCGAGTGTGCTTTCCATACGCTCCTTTAGTGATGCCAAGTTCTCAACCAGGTCGGAATCTAAGAACTGTACGTCATCAGCGTACATCACCTGCTTGCCAAATGGTAAATGTGCTGCAAGATCGTTAGTAAACATCAAAAACAATTTTGGTCCTAGTAATGATCCCTGAATTACCCCATGCGTCACTGGTAATGGCCCGGCGCCGCTGCCCCGGATGCTCTGACACCTATTTCTCAGCCAGTCCTCGAACCAATGCCTGTCCACGCCATACCATCCTAATTTATCTAACAAACGTGTATGCTCAACGCTATCAAAGGCGCGGGATGTGTCAGCCGCTAGAAGAGTGGATACATGACCATTTTCCATTTTAGATGAAAGAAAATTAAGTGTATCAATCATCGCAGTTTCAGTCGAATGATTACCTCGAAATCCGTGTTGGTTGTCACACAATACATGGTTTTGGTCAATGTAGGATGAAAGTTGAACAGAAACACATTTTTCACAAAGTTTTCCAGGCACACTGGTAATAGAAATTGGCCTAAAATTCGCAGGATCGCGCCGGTCACCCTTTTTGTACAGCGGTACAACACATGCATCCTTCCACCTAACCGGCACCTCCCCCGAGCGAAGTGAACAGTTGACCACATGCAACAGATGAGGCCCAATGGTCGGAAAGGTTGCACGCAGCATCTGCACTGTTATGCCGTCACATCCACTCGCGCGCGAGTTGCCCATGCCACTTAGTGCGAACGATAACTCTGGCAGAGTCACAGTTCTCACCCTGAAGGCGCCGCTAATCACGCGCGGGGGTCGCGGTGGCAGTGGCGCCCCCTGCGGCGCCGCGGACAGCGCAGCAGCGACATCTGCCCCCGCAGACACGAAGTGGCGGTTTAGTCGCTCGGCCCACGTTGGGTCGCTGTGGTGGAGTGGGGTAATTCTCGGTTCCGGCTTCTTCGATGCTAGCAGATGCCGGCGAATGTCAGTCCAGGTTGTGGCTCGTTGATTTTTGTACGAGAGAGCGAAGTACTCCGAGCAGGCCCTGTACTGAGCTTTCTTGACGACATTTCTGCTGTTCCTAAATGCCTGCTGAGCTTCAGCACTTGTACGGTCCCGAGCCCAGGCTTCTCGAGCTCGGTCTCGTCTCTCCATACAACCCTGCAGCTCTGCGTTGTCGTGCAGCCAAGGGCAAGAAGGGTGTTTGAGTCGGACAGTCCGAAGCGGCATGTGCCAGTCGATGATGGGTTGCCATACTTGTAGCCAGGCATCCCACTTCGCCGACGCTGTAGTGGCGCTGTAGACCGCACTCCAGTCGGCCAGGAGCATATCGAGGCACAGCGTGTCATTATCGACGTTTCTCGTGGAGCGAACCGTGATGGATTGCGCAGCGCGGCGCGTTCGCTTGGTCTGGATGTTAACGGTGATCATGTCGTGGTCGCTGACGCTGCAGTCGATCACCCGGGCATTGGTGGTGAGCTCGGCATTGGAGGTGATGACGTGGTCGATTAGCGTCGAAGATGAAGAAGTGGTCCGAGTTGGTGCGGAAATCAGCTGTTGGAGGGAGAGGTCCCCCAGCATGGCCAGGTACCGTTGGGCTCCTGCGGAAGATGGTCGGAGCAGGTCGATGTTGATGTCACCCAACGCGCACAGCGGGTGCTGTCTGGCGAGAAGTGACGTCATCTGAAGTTTCAGATCATCCAGTACCGGCGCGATGGACGATTTGGGCGGCCTGTAAAGCACTCCGACCACAAATACAGTCGCACCGGCAAAGCGCATCCACAGGGCCTCGAGCTGAGAGCCGTTACCGGGCACGGTGAGCGTCTCTGCTTTCATCGTATCACGATACACTATGCATACACCACCACCGTGCGTTTTACGATCGCGGCGCTCCACAACATAGCCGGGAAGTATGAGGAAGCTGCTGTCAATGTCCTCACTCAAAAATGTCTCACTGATGCAAAGAATGTCCGATTTGTGTGCATCCAGGAGGACGTTCACTTCGTCGATAGACGGCATGAGGTGATTGATATTCAGATGTGCCAGTTTCAGCTGCCGGGTCGGCTGTTCCTCCGTTTGCTGGACATGAACGCGGGCCGTCTGCCGGGCAGTAAGTCTGGCTGGTATTGTCAGGCATCGGTGCTCTGTTGCTGGCTGGTGGCTCGCCACAGCTCGCATTTCCCGGCGCCTCCTCTGCCGCTTGCGCCGGCCAGCGCGGACTCCCCGGTGTAGGCGCCGGCGCGGGTGACAGGGCCGAACAGGTTGCGGGCCGGCCCGCAGGGCCGCCTGGGCGGCGCGCGGCCCCACGGCGCCAGCCGACCACGGGCGGCCGGCGGTCGGCCGGGTGACTTGCCATTGGGGCCGGAGCAGCGGCCGCCAGGCCTGCTCCGCTGTCAGGTTCCGGACAGCGGAGGGGCAGGGGAGTGGCGCACGCGGCACCACAGAGCAGCGCACCTGGAGCCGCTCCTGCACCACCGACCTGGCCGCCGCCACGCGGCGACCTTGACGCCGGTCAGCAGAGAGGTGGAATGGTAGAAGCACGGGACGTCCGTTGATTGGTCGAGGGCGGCGGTGGGCCTCTTCCGAAACCGGTAGAACACCGGCGGCCCGAGCGTGACTCTCCCCGCAAAATGCATTTAAGACCATGCAAAATTACGGCAGAGAACACAGTCACGCCATCCCAGACACAATCAGAAACGGAACCACAGACCTTGTAGAGTGATGAGTCGATTCAGGACAGCACATGACACTGGGAACACCTTAAAATCTGAATAAAAACGAGAGCGCTACACAGACGCGGCCGCCATAGTCAGGCGCTCAGCTGATCTATGGCATGTGTTATGACAAAAAGGGAAGTCATAACACATGCTAGCATTTCCCTTTAAAATATTTATGTAAAACATGTATCTTCAGGTAATAATAATTTTACTTCAACTTTGTTTGCTTGTATACATTTATCCGCAGTTGCCTATCTGCATTAAACAGTTCATATTCATACAAAATGTGACAATCCATGCTTCACAGAAAGCCAAGCTTTTCAAAGGATCTGGAGTTGAAACTTACCAAACACAATTCACTTAATGGTTTTAATAATCACATCCCACTCCTTCTCATGGTGATGCCTTTCCAAATTGAAAAACAACTCCTATATATTTACTTGGAATTTCACAGTTATTATGTGTTAAGCCACATATTTTGTTGCAATATCCTTTGCCTTTGAGCGGGTACCAGGAATTTCACACAAATGGGCATTGGAGCATACGCGCTGGAATTGTAAACGACTGTACAATGCGATACTGCCATATCCTTCAAAAAGGGAAGTATTTTTGTTTATTTACATACATTTGTTGTTTGTACATTTGTTTGATATAGAAACGTTTCTGGCTATTTCTTTGTTTAAACCTTGAAACCCCGGGGATGACAAATTCCGATTATTGTATTTATATGTTAGCATCTTTATATTGTTTGTTTTGAATATATCCTATTGTATACAAATACGATACAATTCCAGAGTATTTCAATGTTATATATCAACATTAAAATGTAGTAGATCTTTATTTTAGGAAGAAATAAAACAAATACAATAACGAACAACATTCGTGGTGAGTTGACATTCGTGGCGCAGGCTCACGTTATTCTTAAATTGTGTGTGTTCCTGGGAGTCGGGCCGTTGTCATCCCAATGCCTATAAGCTATTGCATATCGGCGCTAATGACGTCACCGGGGGAAACCTTTTGGATTCCGTAAAGTTTCTTTTTCATAAATATGAGACTTTATAGTTTTATACTGTCTAACATAGATTATTGATGATGCACTTTACATGTATGTCACTTGCGAAGTAGTATTTCATATGTTTAGCTTGCTATGCCTATGACGGATAGAAGTGTTCCCCCGGTGACGTCACTTTCTAGTATGTCGCAGCAGGGGACGGTTCTACCTAGTATTCTATGGCCTTGCCCGGGAGTTATCCGCATGGAGCTTGGAGGAGCTGATTGGAAGTTTGTTTGAACTCCTTATACTATTATTTATCATGAAAAATCATTCTAGGATCCAACAATTTTGAGTAGGATTCCGACTGGTTATTGATTCGACTTTTTTGGAACGATTCAATCATGATTAATTTTGGAAGCTGAATGATACATCGTCGTTCACCGTTCGATTCACGGATTAAATTTTACAATTGATTCTTTCCAATTCAAAGAATCAAAACAGATATTTGAATTGATTCAAGTTTTGATTCATGTTGCGCTACCACAAGTAGCTCGCTCAATATATTGTAAAATGTCAGCCGGTGTATCAACTTAGTATTCTTAGTATCAACCGTCAGTAATTGGATTGATATTTCGAAATATAAATATTAATCTATTGACGTATCCATATCCATATTGTCATCCTAACCATCAAGTAGTTCAATGGTAACTGTGGCGACCCTAAAAAGTGGAGGGCGGCAGCTAGGCCGGAACCCGTGACCTTACAAAGAGCGAGAAACTTCGCGGTAGCGCCTCAGACCAATCGGCCACCAGCGCCACGGGCGTAACGGCGAAAATAGCCATACAAATGAAAACTGGCCTTTGGGATTGTGAAAGAATCGCGCTGTGTCCATGAACAAAACTACTGAATACTAGTTCTGAGTTCATGCTTGAAAATTATAGCCCAAAGACAGTAGTAAATCTTATCTTACCATAGTCAACACTTCCCGAGTTTTCCAGTTGTACTTCGGTAGGGTTTCAAGCAGATTTGTCAATGATTCATATTTGTCATGAGTCGATTCACAGTGATTCACGGACCATAATGAATGATTCAATCATGATTCAATCACTCAACATTACCATAATGAATGATTCAATCATGATTCAATCACTCAACATTACCATAATGAATGATTCAATCATGATTCAATCACTCAACATTACCATAATGAATGATTCAATCTTGATTCAATCACTCAATATTAAAGGGAAGTGTCGACTCCTTTGTCTAACTCCTTTGATTTTGAATGTGCGACTCTAAGATTTTATGAACGTGATAAGAAGGTTAGGTCCTACCAGTGTGCTAATTTTCATGCAAATCAGAATAGTCCGCTGTTTGACCTTAAACCTATCTGACCTGCTCTAACTCCTTTGATTGTAAATGTGCGACTCTAAGATTGTACCAGAATGATCACTAGGTCGTGATCTATATGTGTACCAATTTTGAAGCCAATCCAAATAGTCCGCGAATGTATTTCCGAATGTGAATGTGAATGTGAGCCAATTGGACACACGTGTTGTTTATTTTGATTATAAAATGATATTTATAATATTTATTATAATTGCAAACTCCAAGTTCCAAAAGCATTAATAACTTTACGTTTCACCTTTTTAAGCGAATAGAACATTTATTTTGATTTTGCATTAGGTATTATTTTTTATAAAGCATGATGTGGAATAAAGCGGCGCCGATGCGACAGTGATATTTGGGACATGCGGAGGTCATGCAAATGTTTGTTTATGATTTAGTTTTTGATATGGTATAGCCTAGAAATTAGGAAAAGGTGGGTACCTTTTGATAATTTTTCGTGTGAAAAGGTGTGCGTGTACTGTGTGGTTTATGAACCAAAGTATGAGTTAGTTACCTTTTCTAAGTATTTAGGTACCTACCCCTAACCCTACCAGTTCCAAGGTGTTCACCTAGTTAGAGCTGATTGAACAGTGGCTTTGTGCCCACTGTAGTTGGACACAAAGCCTCGCTTTCTTTACGCATATAGATGAATTACAGGCTACAGCTCAGGACACAGAGCTCATATAATCGGCCATTAAGTGCCTGGTTTGTCCACCGGGCACAGATGAATGCTGGGCCGCTGGCATATTTTGTGGACAGTTTATGCTGTTCGACCAAAAAAGAATGATTCTTTGAGCAATGAATGATTCAATCAGCCTATTTTCTCTGTATGAATGATTCAATCAGTGACTCACAACAGGTTTGCGCATGAGGTGAATCGATTCATGAGTCATTCATTTGAAATAAGAATGATTCAATCAAAAGTAGTCGATTCACATTGAATCATTGACAAGTCTGGTTTCAAGCCAGTGCAGTGGCGAATTTAGGAGAATGGTACCAGGGGTATGTGCCCTACGTAGAAACGGAAGAAACTCTTCCGAGCTGGTTTTAAAAGATTGTCTGGAGATGCTTGCTTGAAATGACATAAGTGCCATAAGTGCCAAGAATATGAACCATAATTCAAGACAAGGCTTTCTAGCCTGAAGGGTATTAAGTTGTGATGCGACCTACCCTACCGACACTTTTTCTGGATACACCCCAGTGCCAAGCGCCAGCCAGACTCCCAATGGGCCAGTTGTTACGTCATAGACCGTCAACTCCGTACACTATTGGCTAACGGCTGGGCAATGGCCACCAGCTGTATACACTTCGGAAATATGCCGCCCGGCCGCGTTTTTGGTACCGACAAGATGGCGGCCGGCATTAGACAGCCCGGCCGGTAGGGGTCCACGGTGAATGCTTCCCCGTGGAATTGACTTACGAAATACTTACGAAAGGTTTGGAGATTCCATTTTTTTAGGCCAGTTACAGGCGAAGCTTCCCAGAGGAACCTTCGCTCTAGAAGACACTGATAATAAACAAATAGTACAACACGAGTGCTAACCCGTCCGCTCCGCTGGGCGATTACTGGTGCCCAGTGGTGGTGCAAGCCAGTGATAGGCAATTAGGGATTGATAACCCGTACTACCCGTAATACCTGTCGTACCTATAAAATACGTTTTTGTACCCGTCATACACCCGAAGTACCCGTCAAAAATCAACGGTCCCGACATACACCCGTAGTACCCGTTGTGCCCCTGTGGAACGCGTGATAACCCCGTTATAGCCGACACTCACCCATTATACCCGTGGAACACCTATGCCACCCGTTATACACATGCGGCTACTGCTGCGGCTGCTGCCGGCGGTACGACCGGCGACGGTGCGATCGGCGGTGACGGTGGCGGTGGCATCGCGCCGGGCACCGCGCTCGCCCTCTTGCCAAGCATGCCGAGCCACGCCTTCGCTGGCAAGGTAGCCAAAGTCACCGCTGTGTGTGCGAGCTGCAGCGAGCTCGTCGAGGCCGACGCCGCTGGGACAAAGCCAGCTGGCGTCCGCAAGGAGTGACTTCAGCATCTCCCAGCCACCGTGCGTGTCAAGCTGCCGAGTGCAGCCGCGGATGATGCGGCGACGGCAGCGGATGACTCGATGGCAGCGGACAGCGATGGCGTGGCGGCTGAGGAGGACGTCTACGTCGAGATGGGCGGCGACGATATGGGCGATGAGAAGGAGGAGGATGGGGAATAGAGCGACGACGACGAGGTCGCGAGCGACGATCAGGACGATGGAGAGCTGGCTCTGCGGCCGGTACCGACGTTGAGGAGAGCGGGGATGATGAGGAGTGAGACGATGCCGATGCAGATCCTCCTCAGTCGCTCGCGTGGCCGAAGAGGGGCCGCTGAGAGCGCCCGCAGCGTCGACGTGGGCTCGGTTTGCTTGTGTTTCGTGCTAACACTTGGATGTTTGAAATATATTTTCGAGTTCACAATGAGCCGTATATCTTCACAGATCCTGAAAGTACGTTCCCAGACCTTTCATTTGAGCTATTAAGGGAGGGCGTAGGCGCCATTGACAGTGGTGACTTAGGGCGGAAAAAGCTGCCCTTAAATGATCTATCAACAGACCAACATCACTGACACTTCACCATTCGAGACCACGCCGGATCGAATAGTGAAGAAATCGTCCAGATCGCTCCCATAGTTTCGAAGCATGGGCTCGTCGGCAAATTGGTACTAAAAGTTTTGATGCAATTAAGTCCACTTAAGGTGGACTTAAGTGGACAGAACTCAAAACGGCAGCGTTTCACCCAAGTTGTAATCGAAAGGGGAAAAACCCAAACGCGTTTGTAGTAGAAACCAAACGCAGGTTACACAGCAGCACCTCTATTCACTCAGTACGCGCACAGCGAACTGTCCCCCCCCCCCCCCCCCCATCCGGCCGGCCCGGCTGCACACTGCCCGCCCGGCCACGCACGCCCCCGGCTCAGCTGACCGCCCGGCCACGCACGCCCCCGGCTCAGCTGACCCACCACGCGCTGCACGGTGGCTCAGGCACAACACACATATGCCACTATTATTATACTCCCCCCTGATCTTCAAGATCATTCACGTCACCGGCGTCCCAAACTCCTCATAGCGAAGACGGTCCGGAGGTCGTCGCGACCGCTGACTGTGGTGGGGTTCACGCGCAGCCGCTTCCTCCACACCCTCCACAACAGGAACAGGTTCAACACGCGCGTCATCTAGCCCGGGATCGACATCAGGAGTGACACAGCCATTTACACTATTCACACTGACATCAGGAAACACATCTATGGGGAGCGCTTGGCTCGGCGGCTCAGTCACAGGCACATCATCAGTGCAGATGTCAGTACGCTCATCACACGGTCGCAAGTCTCTAACATGCCAGGGTACGCCCTCAACTTCAACCACCTGAGGTGACACCACGGCAGTCACCTCACCACGCCGCGACCGCTCTGTACACCGAGCGCCGGGTTTCCGCACCCACACAGTATCACCAACACTGAACGGTCCGTGCTCAGGCGACAAGCTCTCCCACAGCTCCTGGCTCACATGGCTGACATCTGGCCTGACACGATCACGCACTGGGTACCTGTACACACCGCTCGCAGGAGCCGTTGCCACTACTTCGCCGTCGCGCGGGGTTACATTATACAAATGCACCGCTTCTGACACCGGGCATTGTTTGCGCGCAGCAATCACCTTCACATTTCGGTGGTTTCGCTCGATAATTGAGTTCCCGCTGGGGCGGTGCACAGCCCTAAAACGCAGCTGCACACCCAACGCGCAGCGAAAGCGGCAAACTCTCGGCTCCGAAAAGCGGTGTCGTTATCGGACAGAATCTCTACCGGCGCGCCTCGCTCTAGAAACACCTGCTCCAGCTGAGCGGTCACACTACCTGAGTCTGAGCGGCGCAGAGGGCGCCACAGACAAAATTGCGATGGGCCACAGTCGATTATGGAGAGGAACGTCTGGCCCTGGTAGTGCGTGATATCAATAGCCAGTCCCCTCCACGTCTCCGGCACACTTAGCGACCCATGTCGCCACTTCACCGGCGCAGGGTTCACGGCTCGGCACACGTCACACGTCGTCACCACACGCCGTACCTGATCCCGCGTGACAGCTGTGTGTACCAGGGTCCACGGCTCGACACACGTCACACGTCGTCACCACACGCCGTACCTGACCCCGCGTGACAGCTGTGTGTACCAGGGTCCACGGCTCGGCACACGTCACACGTCGTCACCACACGCCGTACCTGACCCCGCGTGACAGCTGTGTGTACCAGGGTCCACGGCTCGGCACACGTCACACGTCGTCACCACACGCCGTACCTGACCCCGCGTGACAGCTGTGTGTACCAGGGTTCACGGCTCGGCACACGTCACACGTCGTCACCACACGCCGTACCTGACCCCGCGTGACAGCTGTGTGTACCAGGGTTCACGGCTCGACACACGTCACACGTCGTCACCACACGCCGTGCCTGACCCCGCGTGACAGCTGTGTGTACCAGGGTTCACGGCTCGACACACGTCACACGTCGTCACCACACGCCGTACCTGATCCCGCGTGACAGCTGTGTGTACCAGGGTCCACGGCTCGACACACGTCACACGTCGTCACCACACGCCGTACCTGACCCCGCGTGACAGCTGTGTGTACCAGGGTCCACGGCTCGACACACGTCACACGTCGTCACCACACGCCGTACCTGATCCCGCGTGACAGCTGTGTGTACCAGGGTTCACGGCTCGGCACACGTCACACGTCGTCACCACACGCCGTACCTGACCCCGCGTGACAGCTGGCGATAAATCGCGCCGAGCGAAGTACAAAGTTCGCCGAATGCCAGGATGTCCCGCTCTGGCATGGACATCGGCGATTGCTGGCAGGTGGCCGCCGTCACCGGCATTGTCCACATCACCGGCGACAACGTCACTGCCAGAGTCCTGTTGCTCATCAGACACCAGATCGGCAACCGCCGCGGCGACCACGGGCTCAGGCACACACGAGTCACTGCGCACCCACTCGGCTGGCACCCGTGTCAGGCTGTCCGCCCGATTGTGCGCCGAGGGCACCAGCACCACCGACAGCTCGATGCCGAACTCATCCACCAGGTGCTTGACCATGTCAATGCGACGTCTGATGATCATCTCGCCATGAGCCTTCGTCCTGAGCCGGGCCCGCCCGCTCAGAGCGTCGCCGGTCCAGTGGTGAACTGTGGAGGAGTCAGTCCTGAGTTCCACGCAGCACATGCCCCAGGCGATGGCTAGATTGACACCCCGGACGGCGGCGTCCAACTCGGCCATGTTGATATGCGCTGTCTCTTCGCGCCGGAGCCAGCAGGCATCTTCGATGGCGTCCCCCGCCGGCGTCTCCAGGATGACTCCGGCCGCGACCGAGCTGGCGTCCGTCCACCCGACGGCGTGGTCACCGCCGACGTGCCACCGGCCGCGGGCTGGGTCATCGCTGGCCAGCCGGCCAGCCACGTAGTCGATCTGCTTCCGCAGCGTCGAGTCGTCGGTGGGCTGGTCCCAGCTGCGGGTCAACGCGTTAACTCGCCGCTTCAGCCAGGCAGTGACGGGTCTGAGCCAGCCACACACTGGCAGGTGCGCAACCAGGCGGCCACACCAGGCGAACACGCTGCGCCGTGTCAGAATGACGGGCGGTGCCCCCCACGTCATTGTCGCGCACTCAGCGCAACACGCCGCCGACAGCTCGCACGCGCAGGCCCAGCATTCGCGCTCCGTCGGCAGCTCGCTCCGGCGGCTTGCACTCAAGCCCATACTTTTATAAATGCGCCATCACCTGCTCAGCGCTGATGACGTCCTCATTGACGCACAGCTCGTCCACATATGGTACCACCGCATGCTGCATCACTGGGTCTTGTTGCAGTACGGCGCACACCACCGCCTTCATCATCATCGGTGCCACACTGAGACCGAAGCCGACCCTGGTCAGCGCGTACCGCTGGCCGTTCACAATCACAGTCTGGAATGGCTACAGGTGCTGCTTCGTCCTCAGCTGCAGGTACGCCCTCTTCAGATCAATGACGGCAATGTTGGTGCCGTGCCGCCGCCACTTTCTGAGAGTGTCGGCGCACACGTCAGCGTCGGCAGTGTGCGGCCTCACGTGGCTGTTCAGTTCGCGGTAATCTAGAACGGGCCGGATTTTGGGCTTATTGCGCTGCTCTACAGCCATAAGAGGGATCAGTCCGAGCGGTGGTCCGCAGACAGCCTCGTCGTAGGGCACCAACCATCCACTCTTAATCCATGACTGGAGCTCAGCGTCGAACTCATCCCGGGCCCGTTCCGACACGTTGTACTCAGCCACACCGGCGCCGTGCCGTCCCGCCACTTCCACGCCACCGTCCACGCCCGAGCCACCGGGTCAAACTGCGCCTCAAAATCCGGGGCATCCACAGAAGGCTGGTCGCACTGCCGGCCTGCTGCCGGCCTGCTCACTGCACCACAAAACCTCACATCACTCGGCGACCCAATCATCACACCAGCCAGCGCCGATATACCACCCACGCCGAGCACAAACTCTGGCACCACAAAACCTCACATCACTCGGCGACCCAATCATCACACCAGCCAGCGCCGATATACCACCCACGCCGAGCACAAACTCTGGCACCACAGAACCTCACATCACTCGGCGACCCAATCATCACACCACCCAGCGTCGATATACCACCCACGCAGAGCACAAACTCTGGCACCACAGAACCTCACATCACTCGGCGATCCAATCATCACACCACCCAGCGTCGATATACCACCCACGCCGAGCACAAACTCTGGCACCACAGAACCTCACATCACTCGGCGACCCAATCATCACACCAGCCAGCGCCGATATACCACCCACGCCGAGCACAAACTCTGGCACCACAGAACCTCACATCACTCGGCGACCCAATCATCACACCACCCAGCGCCGATATACCACCCACGCCGAGCACAAACTCCACGCCCAGCGGCCTCTCGCTCACCACAGAACCTCACATCACTCGGCGACCCAATCATCACACCACCCAGCGCCGATATACCACCCACGCCGAGCACAAACTCTGGCACCACAGAACCTCACATCACTCGGCGACCCAATCATCACACCAGCCAGCGCCGATATACCACCCACGCCGAGCACAAACTCCACGCCCAGCGGCCTCTCGCTCACCACCAACACATCCACCACGGCGGACTGACCGGATGCCGCTTCCACACAGACACGTCCAATTCCGTCACAGAAGAACGAGTCACCACTCATCGACATCACCGTGACCCGCTGCCTGTGCCACTGCCCGCAGTACGGCGCAAATACCAGGTTCTCGGTGCAGCCGCTGTCGACGATCGCTCGACAGTCGCGGCCGTCGACACGCAGCTGCGTCACCGGCAGAGCGCCTCTCAGTGACGCCCGGGATAGGACGCCGGCGCTGATGCGGCATCTCCCGCGCTATTTCCCGACCGGTGAGGACAGGCGCAGAGATGTGCCCGAGCACTCCGCAGATCCAGCAGCGCAGCAACCCTCGTGCACCCCGCGCCAGCTGCGCCCGTGCCGGCTGACCATCGCGCTGCTGCAGGACACGCGCCGCCGGCTGCTGACTCCGCCACTCCGTCAGCAGGCCGCGCGCAGCCGCCGCCGCCACCGCCGTCTCCGCCAGCCTCTCGTCACTGAGCACCGAGCGCGCCCGCGCCAGCACGTCCGACAGACCGAGACTCTCCGCCCTGGAGCCGGCGCGGATGATCTGTTGCACGCTGTCAGGGAGGCCGGCGATGAACGCGCAGACGAGCGTCCGGTTCGAAACGTCCCCGAATAGTGCCGCCAGCCGGCGCAGCTCAGCCAGGAATACGTCAGCTGACTCGCCGGCACGCAGTCTTCGGCTGGTGAACGCCTCGTATGCCGCGTGCTCATCTAGAGCAAATGCCGCGTAGAGCACCGTTCGCACCTTCTCCGAGTCTGATCGGCTGTCGGCAGGGAGCTGCGACCAAACATAAAACACCCCTCCTGTGAGTCGCAACGGCAGCACATATATCAGCGAGACACCACTGTGTTCACACAACAATTCCGCGCGTTTAAACCACTCCACCACATCGCGCGAGCCGTCAAACTCCGCGATTAAACGCGCAGCAAATGCGGCTGGTTTCACAGAGTCATTTCTCGTGCTCCCCCCAGCATTCTCCGTTTTCACTGTCTCGTCCATGGCGATGCCCGAATAGCTTGTAGTAGAAACCAAACGCAGGTTACACAGCAGCACCTCTATTCACTCAGTACGCGCACAGCAAACTGTCCCCCCTCCGGCCGGCCCGGCTGCACACTGCCCGCCCGACCACGCACGCCCCCGGCTCAGCTGACCGCCCGGCCACGCACGCGTCCGGCTCAGCTGAGCCACCACGCGCCGCACGGTGGCTCAGGCACAACACACATATGCCACTATTATTACGCGTTTAAAACGCGTTTGAAGCCAGTGCGCAACTATTGACAACAAAAGTTGGTCTTCATGCACAGCCCTGGGTGCATATGGAAGCGTTCAAAGTTGTAGCATTCATTGCTTGTACCATCCAAAACAGCACCATCCAACGCTTGCGACATCCAAATTTCGCCCGGGTAGGGGACATCGTCATCAACCAAGCTAGCAGCAGCCAAAATCGTGGTATTCAGCCACATACAAAGTAGTGGCAGCCAAAGCTTGCAACCTCCAAAAATAGAACACCGAGGGCATCTACCTTCCGGGAACTATTGGTTCAAATATCGCCCGGTAGATGTCTCACCATAGCCGGTGGTGCGACGAAACGCTAGTTGAGTGACGTCACTTGAACACAGTGGAGTGGTGTACAGTGGAACCCGGCAGTGTCAGTGCCGCGGCCGCGGCGGCGGCACAGACGGGCCGGGGGCGGCGGCGCTCCGCCGCCCGCGGGGTCTCAGCCGCTCGCCCGGCTGCGCTGGGCTGTGCGCACTGGTCGCTGGCCTGCTGACGGGAAAAAATGTTCGCTTCTGCTGGCCATGGGAACCGTAGGAGCCCGTCTATTTCCTTCGTGTTTTAGCTGGGTCTGCATTGATCTGGGTATGCCGATTTTGGTGAGTAGATTTTCGGTACATATTGAGCATATGGTACATATTATCAGGGTGTTTAGTTGTTTTGCCAGCTGGAGTAGGGATTTTGGACCTCGCTTAGATACGATAAGTATATGTATGTACAGTCGGTCCCAAAATGATCTTCCCTAGCTCTGGGTCTCCCACGGTAGGCAAAACGATAGCTGGCTGAATCCCGCACCGAGGCGGGACCGGACCGGTTTGACAGCTTGCCCGGTGCCGGCCGATACTTGGCGGAATCTGCACCGCTCCGTCCTGGTCTGACCAACACAGGCGGATTGGGGAATAACAATGCGCATGTGTGGCAAGGCTGTGTGGCGGATCGTGGTTGGAAATATACGCAGACCTAGAATGTCAAGTTAGCGACGATGTCTGTGATGACCAGTTTTAAGAAAACCATAGGTCTGTGAAGCATCGCTAAGTGTCCAATTGGTAGAAACACTGCACGGGCTATATACTACGACGAATATTTGTATCTCACGTTGACCGATACTGTCGTTACAGATTTCGTCTCGAAAATGGCTATCCGTCTTGTCGCTTGCGACGATTGAGAAATTTGCCGTGTGCCAAAAATAAAGTGTCGATATTTTTAACCTGATCTCAAGGTCAAAGTCAAATTTAAACACGTAGCCAGTCAGATGGCAGAGCGGGAAGGACAGGGCTACACACCTGGCGATGTTTCATAGACCTAAGGTTGTAAATACTGTCGTCGCAGATTTCGTCGCTAACTTAACCCTATTTGTAACAGGGGGTGGGGCGGATTCCGCCCCCTCATGTTTTTCGCAGATATCTCCAGAACGGCTGGGAAAATGTGAAATTTGCCCATGAAATTTAGGGACTTTTCCAAAAACAGATTTTCACATACAGAGTCAAAATTTGTAGTTCTTAACCTGAACAGAGGTGGTTCCAGGGCACGGTTTTGGGTGGGTTCGGCGGCGTCATTTGGCGATAATACGGAAATGCGATCTTCACGGTTTCTTCCTAACTTCCACAAGTATGAAGGAGTTACATCGGTGTACGGTGATTGCAACAAGTGCAAATTAGTTGATTTTAATGAAATATCATAAAAATTTGCATGGCAGAGGCGGTTTCAGGGGCTTGAAAAAGGAGGGGGGGTTCCAGGAAGTATTAAATGCTTGGCGGGAAGCCAATAGAGCGATGTAAGGGACATTTATAGCTATCAAGATGTAAAAGATAGCTTCTGATTCCATTATTTGCATAATGTATTACAAACTGAGTTTCAGGGGCGTGTTCAGTCACATGAAAAGGGGGTGGCTGGCATGGAGATGACGATATGCCAGCGATTACGGTGCAATAGACGGTTAGCTTATAATTATATATGCACATATGAGGCCAG